>VWYI01039944.1:0-58124 GCA_013399455.1 Anthoscopus minutus | reverse complement strand
GGAGTACCATGAGTGTCTCTGAGTGCTGGAGTCATCTTGGAAGCACCTCTGCATTTTACAGAACAGAGTCCTGGAAAAGAAGGGAAAAAGTCAAAGAATGAGATAGAAAAATCACATTTTTAGCATGGATTTTCATGAGGGCTTTAAACACAACAATCATTGTTTTGAGCATGCTGAAACAACAAAACAAAAGTCTTTGGTGAAAGCTTACTGTACTCAGGAGAATGATGCAAATGCAACCAAAATACTTTTTAATAAGAGTTGTAAACTTTAACCTGATATCTTACACAATATTTTCTAGTGGCTGTGATAGGCGACTAGGAGTTGAGACTGCTTCATAACCCTAGGGTCTGCCACATTTTTTCCCCTGCAGAAAAATTAATGCTCCTCAGGAGCCTTTTCATGCTTCAGTAATAATGCTATAGTTCTTAAAGGATTTCCAGATGAAAGATGTATAAGCTACTATCTGCAGCAATTATTATCACCATATGCAGATTATGGCAAACTGTGGGCCCAAGTGCATGGCCCCTGTAGCAACTCAAGGTTCCAGCATAAGCAGGTTCCAAGGAAACACATGACAAAGGAAACATTACTTCAGATCCATAATATGGAAAAAAAGGATGTTTGAATGGGATGGGATTTCAGGTAACACAGTTGGTGGCACTGACCTCTGGTGCTGGAGATCTGTATAAAGGTTTCCTTAGAAAACAGATCTTGCTAACTTTTTTTGACCTTCAGTGCCATGGCCACATTTCTCATCGTGGCTCTTGGCCAGTGCTGAGCTGGGCACAACTCAGCACACTGGGCTTGTTCTGCAAAACCAGGAAAAACTCATTGATTGGCATTAACTAAATCCATGGGGAGGCTTATTCAGAACCCACCCAGGACAATTCAGTTAGCAAGATTTACCTGCCTGTTCTAGGGAATGGAGAGAAAGAGAGGATGTTGGACTAAATCCCCCTCCAGTTCAAGTGGGTTTGCTGCCACTGGAGCCTGGAATGGGACCTATATCGATATGAATAGCTCATTATAGATTCATGGAGTGTAACACCAACGAGATCACTGTGCTTAGTTATTTGACCTCCTGCTTAAAACAAGCCACAGGACTTCTCAAAATCTTTGCAAACACAAATCTCTTTTTTTCCATAGAATTAAAAACCATAAATGTATATTATGTACATTATATACATACATATATATACATTATAGACATATATTACTCAGAAGTATTTCTGTTTACATTGCATAAGGTTGTGAATAATTTGAGGTCATTCTCTAGGACTGTTAAGTGAAAGAGAACTGTTCTATCTCAACTGGATCACAAATGAAACACCCTATAATATGCATGGAAGCACTCGTATGGTATAAATAATATTTTTAATCAGTCATTGAAATAATAATATAAAGTTCATTTTATTACATTTGAAAAATAAATGTCTTCACCTCCCTTCATTGGACTTTAAAGGAGGAAAGTTTTACATTCCCTGAGAAAAAAAATAAAGTAAAAAATGTTTAGAGAAAGGAATGACCTGACTGGTTAGAGATCACAAATCACTAATAATAATAAGCTCTGAATATCAGATGCCAAACAGCTGCAGAGCCTCTTAAACCTAATTCTTCTTTCTTGAAGGATATGGCAAGTTTGGAAAAAGAAATTATTGCCAAACTTACCATGAAAGGTGACAGAAATTTTTCTTTGGATAAATCACTGTCACCCTGATAAAACCATGTATAAGTGTCTTGGCATGAGGGAATGCTGCAAATTGGTTTGCACAATGAAGACACAGCCCATGAAACCTGCAGACAGAAAACACAAACCCAACCCACAAAGTGTAGTAAACAACCCATTCATATGGAGGAGGTGATAGGTGTAGATTTTATGGGATATGTCACCAGGTATTGCATGCTTTCCCATTACATAACAAGGTACTGTGCAGTTTATTCCACTGCAGTTTGCCACCTGGTATAACAATGTATAAAATTCAAAGAGTAATTATTTGGAAAAGTCACATGAATGTTCAAAAAATATATGGAAGATGATTATGCCTGTGAGTCCATTCCTCACACTTGCACTTTACAGGGCAGGTGTCAAAATTGCAACTTATATATGTAAGAATTACGGAAAGTTTTAAATCCTCAATATGGAATATTCATTCCTACCAAGTGCCAAATATCCTAGCTTTATAGATACTGGAAAAGCTGTTCATCTAGCAATCTTTGTCAACCTTACTCATATTCCTAATACTCTCTGCTATGTAAATACAAATCACAGCATTAATTGCTATTTTTGAGCACTTTGCATTATGGAAATATGGTGTATTACAAAAAATGTTATAGAGTATCCAAGTTTTTAGAAACTTGCAGGAGAGTTATACAAGTCTCAGTCTGTTAGCAGCATCTAGAGTTCCTGCTTCAGAAAATATTTATGCTATGGAACACCTTCCTGTGCTTCAATCCATTTGCACTTTATCAGATATCAGAGCAGCAATGCAGTAAACTGTGTGACCTACCAGTGTCCAACAAGCAAGAGGTTTTGGGTTTAGTTTGAGGTTTTTTTAAACAATTTCTTCTGCTCAGTGCTTTCTTTCTGTTCCTTTTTTTCTCCTGCATTACTGGTCGTTAGTAATATCTTACCTTTTTGTGGGGAAATAAGCAAGGTCTGACTGTACTAGAAAAAGTTTTTTTCTCTTTGATTTACTCTGTAGTCATTCTGTCTGCTAAATCCGTGCTCATCCTCCCAAGCTCCAACCAGGATCATACAGAATTCTTAATTAATATAGTCTAGCATGGTGGCAAAAAGATTTATAGAGGGACAGGAAATATTCCTGCTCAGTATAAGATGGGTTTGAAGAAAAGGAGTGACCTGCACTACTAGAAAAGGCAGTTATGTTCCAATTCTGAAGCATGGCATCAGAATGATTTGTCAAATCCAAGTTACTTAATAGAAAACTGACCAAAACAGGTGATAGAAAATGTGTGAACAAGGATGTGGCTAAAATCCTGCTCCTCTGGGACGAAGGCATCCCTCCTTCTTAGGATTCACATTTCTAAATGCTATGGCAGAGCTCAAGAGCCAGAGATCAGCTCAACAAAGAATCTAGACCATTCCTTTTTTTCACAACTGAAAAAATAACATTTCCTCCTCATTTGTCACTACTGACAACACATTAGTTACAGCACTTGCTTTAGATCAAGGCTGTCACTGCTCTTTCTTCTTCATAGGTCTTTTGGAAGGATCAAATCTGCCCCTGTAGCATCACTGAGTGGGAGAAAGGGAGTCTTGGACACCAGTGAATACTTAATATGATCCAGATGAAGCTAAAATTAGCCCTGCCAGAACAAGCCCTTTGTGCTCACTTTTCAGCTGGTGTAGCTGGTGCTGTGTGTACACTGTCTGAGTAGAGGTAGCTGTCCTTCCAGCCCCTCCATCCACCCTCCCACACAGGTCCTACACAAACTCACATGAGCTAAGGATGGGAGGCACTGCAGGACAGGCAGTGGTGTGGGATAAAATACAGGGAAATGCCATGTTTTGCCTGAACCTCATTCTGTAGGGTGTAGGCTGAGAGGGGTTTGAATGGAAGAGTATTTAATTTGTGCCTTATTTCAGTGCACAGGGATGATTTAAGAACTGGGTTTCACAATGCTCCCAAGACTGAGGCACCTGGGACCTGAGGACCGAAGCTGAGGCACCAGGAGGACATTAATACAGACTTGACTCCATTAATATAAAGGTGAAGCATTTATAAATATTGAGAGGTAATTCAGGATGACCCTAACTGTTATAAATAAAAACCTAGTTTTTATTTTAGGATTTTTCACTCCATTTGTGATGTTGGGCAATAAGGATACCTGTTGTTTGACCTGTCTTCCATTTTACACTGAGATGATAAAAGTTATGCACTCACAGAGGTATGCTAACAGATAAATACATCATGGCTGGAGCCTTCTGGTGGGCATGATATAAAGAAGGGATTGTTTTACACAGTCACAACAATTTTATTGTCATCTCTCTTCCTAATCCTATTATGACAATAGCCCATAATGCAGTGGGCTTTGCCATCTTCATTGCCACAAGAATGCCCAGGGTCCTCACATTCATGTAAGACAAACTTCCAGTCCACAACTTCCAAGAGATTAGTCTAGAACAGAATAAGCAGAGGATCCTGAAAGGTTTCCAAAAGAGACTTTTCCTCGGCCACATGGTTACCTCTGTCATTAGTCCTAAACCTTGTACTGTAGATAGTTTATAAAATATATAATAATTTCAAGGCTGTATTTTCCCAGGTATGGAAATTGTGAAGTGTTCTGGCCAGCAGTGAGGAAAAGTAAAGCAGCAGTGGATGGATGTGCACAGTGATGTCCTTCCTTCTGACTCATCCTCCTCCTTCTGCTGTGCCCCTGCTGCACACCAGAGAGCAGCACTCTGGTTTGCCTGTGAGCTCCCACCAACCTGCTCACACATCTCCGTGCTGGAGTATCACTAAGGGAAACATTTATATCTCTCTGTAGTCCTCTTGCTATTATGATGAAAAACATTATTGTATTGTTTCCTCTGATAGATTTTATCTAGGCATTGACTGGATTTGTATATTTATAGTAGTTGCTACTGATGCCTGGCTCCTTTCTAATAATAAAACAAGAATGTGCAGATGACATAACAACCCAAATAATTCCACAAATTATTTCTTTTTTTTCCCTGAAATTCTGAATTAAAATACAATACTTAAAGTCTCAATGAAAAGCATGATTGGTTTACTTTCTTTTACTTACCCTACACCTGCAGTGCTACAAAGGGATGTTTTGGATAATGGTATTTTATTCCTCAGCCTACTGCATGTTTTACTTCTCAATGCTTCCAGTGCTTCTCAGTTTTAAATGAGGTTTTGGGTTGGTTTTGGTGGGGTCCTTTTTTTTAGGACTAACTTTTTTTTTAAATTTCTGCCATAATGTTTTTTGAGGTGAGAAACCTTTCAGCATGACAGAGCACATGCCTACCTTTTCCTTGATTGTCTTCCTCTGTTAAAAAATTTCCTGCTGTCTTCAGGAATGCCCTGGACTAGAGTGACACTGCTGTTATTTTCATTAAAATGTCACAGAAGAGCCCTAATCACACACTGCACCAAAAACTCATTTATGCAAGGACAAAATTCATGATCTAGCTCCAAAATTGTATTAACATTTACACAGGCCAAATTCTAAAATTATTTTTAAATGGTTTTGTTTACAAACTGACCTCTAAAAAACTCCAGTCATGGGTCACAACATGGTACAGGTCACTGTCCTTGATCAGTATCATAAAACTTTGATGAAATAACAGGAGTCTTGGTATTCCATTATTTACATTCCTTTTTTATCCAGGGCCAAATTAACTTTCAGTACTTGGTAGGAACTCAGACAACCAAATGAGATTGTGGTCATAGGTGGAGAACAGAAAGCTTGAAAGGAAAGTTCAAACCAGCTGAGGGGCATCTGCTGGCCAGGGCATCACTGGGATTGTTCTGCTTTCACACTCCTGCAAATTTTTCTGCATGATCCTATGAGCCACATCTTTCCTGATCACTGGATGCCAAGAAACAGCTCAAGTTTGCAGTGCTGTGCACTTTCACTTTAAACTGACCCTGCTGAGATCCACTACTAGAGGCCAGGTATCTTTGGACTAAGCACGTCCTCTCCTTCTGAGTCCCTGCCTGGCCATGACTGATGTATTGAATTCCCATGGCCTCTAGAGCACTGCAGATACATCCAAACTGCCTACCAAGAACAGGTTTTAGTCCTTGATAAACTTTGAACAGTGGCTGAGGTTGGTTTGGCAAGATCAGAGACTGCTGTAAAAATTAAAAATTAGCACATGTTCAGATTCCCCTGCTCGCACAGACATAGCCACAGTCATTCTAAGAAGTGCACAAAGAAAAAAATGGGTTAGTGTAATTTTTATCCATTCAAGAAGCCACAATGAGGAACTAAAGTCATCCTAAAATATTTAGGAGAAAACTTTTTCCACAAGGCCTTTTCTCAGACTCAGATAAAACACCTTTGTCCATAGTGAGATGGCAATCTCTGATCCCAGTTTGTCCACAGGAATCTCTTTTAAAGCTCATCTAGCCTTTCTCACCATGTGCTTCCAGAGGAAGCTCAGAAGCCAAAACCTGTAAAAATGGCGATTGAGCAAATATGATCCTCCTCTCTCACAGAAAACCATTGATGATCTACTTACTAGGTCCAAAATACTAAGTCACAAGTATGTGCTTCCTTGGCTGGAAGGGTTGGAAAAGACAGTGATGGAAGGTGAGTTGAAAACAAGTTCCTCCAGAAGAGAGAAGGGGAAATGTCAGAGAGGGGAGAGTGCTGCAGTCCAAGAAAGTAGAACATGGTTCTGGGTATTACACAGTGCAAAAAAGATAAAAATTATTTTCCTCTGTTTTCTATTTTCACAAAGCAACTGTCTGCTAGGCAGGAAGGGTTAATCCCTGTCTTTAAAATACTTCAACCCATAGGATCTGGATACATGTTCGTATATAATCTCTAGGGTTAATCTATGACCTAGAGTGGAAAAATTTTATTTCAAATAAATGTATCTTGCCATTGTATGGAGAGCCTGTGGGACAAGGCAAACAGTCAGAGAACAGGTTAAAAATACCGATGACATTCATCACATATTATGCAAAACAAGTTGGGGAAGAATGTTGTATCCAGACAGTTTCTACATAGTTCACACTACTGAAGAGAAAACACCTCCTTGCAAAACCTTATTATAGGCAGGGGTTTTTATGATGAAACTATGTAAAAGTGGAGCTGTCAGGTGTACTTCTTCCATACATAATTTCTGTGCTCTGTTATTTTCCTCTGTCAACTGAAGCTCATATTCTGTGATTCTGAGTCTCATTCTAGCATTACCCACAATCCCAGTGAGGAATGACATTGCCTGGTTTTGCCCTAGATTCACAGGGCATGGGCTACTCCAACAGGCAGCAAGGGGCATTTTGGCAAGAATACACCCTGGCAACAGCACAGAAATGTCATCAGCATCTCCATAGTTGCCATAGTATAAGATTAAGACCAAGTCTGATTTCACAGACTGTATTACTATGGCTTTCAAATAGCCTGCCCAAATTGTCCCAGACTATTCCTGCTATCTTCATTACTTACTACTGTGCAATAAGTATTACGTAATGTCTGTGACTTGTAAATATTCGATTATAAATTCAAATTCCTGTAAAATTCACTGTTAAATATTAGCTGCAGATAGGTTGAAACACAGATGTTTCTCGCTGGAATTAGTCCAGAAAGCCAGAATTAACACCATGACTTCCCAGAAAACCAGTTAGACTCATGAATGGCAGGACTGTGGCTGAGACCAGTCACACCTACCATGCCCTCTGTGTATACTCAGGGAAGTCTTACAGCTTCCTAACTGCAGTATCAGAAACTTTGTCATTTGTTATCCCACAGGCTTACGTATTTCAGCCCTACTCTATCCATCCCTTCCCTCTCATCCTACTTACAGCCCTCCCCATATCTCCCTTCATTTGTGCACTCTATTTGGGATGTGTTCTAACTACCCTGCAGTACCCAGTGACTTTTAGAACTCCCCTGCTACACACCCAGCATTTGACCCTCCATGCTCCTCCTGCTGCAGGATCTTCTGCCTCCAATCCCCTGCTTCCCTCCAAAGCTCCAGAGCCAATGCAGGTCACTTTGCCTGGTGTCTTTCATTAAGTGTGTTGGAAACTAGGAATAAATGAGTTTATGGAGAACTCTTAAAGTCATTCCATTGGTCTTATACCAAACCAGTTTTAACATAGCTTGGAGTAGCTTTTAAAGTCTGTCCTGCAGTATCCACTAGTGCAAGGCCATGGAATACTTTCCTTGTACCACAGGCACCAGCTAAGAGTGTATTCAAGTCATCTTAACTGGAAATGGACTTTGCAGCAATTTCCAAAGTTCATGTATTTCATCACAAGCCTTGTACCTGAAAAGCCTAGAAAATTAACATGTAGGGTCAGTTATCACTGTACTATATCTTTTTCACTTATTCCAGAATAAATTAATTTTCCCACTATCTCAAAACAGCAGGTGACTAACAACAGAAAATATCTCACTTTTCTCTCCTTAGGCCTCCTATGCAATCATTTTCCCTCCTCCCTGAGCCCCTGGATCAGTGAAAAATTCTGCAGTATTATAACTGATTTACAGATATGCAGAGATGTCAGTGACTAGAACACTTACATGCCCAGAATATCTAGTGCCTCATTCCCTATTTTGTGAAATAGTCCTGTCCTCATCCTATCTCAACATCTCTCATACATAAAGACAAATCTAGTGTTTAAACTTGTAAAACCACTGTTTCTGTGACAGAAACCTATAAGAAAAATATTAAGCCAGCAACTTGAGCTGTTGGCTGCAAAGACCTTTGGAATGAAAAAAATTGTTCATTACAACAGGACTGTCAGCCATAAGAACATAGGTTGGAAAGGACTTATTGCCTTCAGCCCCCTTGAGGCTGATGAGAGATTATGAAGATGACATTTTAATATGGGAATTGTCTGTCTGTGATAGAAACTGGAGGATAAACAAACCTCCAGTTATTTTTTGAACTATGAGCAGGATTTAACAAAGCAGCTTTTGGGTACATTTCTCTTATCAAAATGTCTTGCAAAATCTGAGGGTGATGAACTGGTTGGAGAAATCACTTTTCAGAACTGCAGCTAAACATGTGAAAATGCAGCCCAGGAACTGGCAGAGAACCATCTTTCCATGAGTGGGAAGTCGACAGAGAAACCTTGCAATGACCCAGAGTCACTGGGAAAGGATGGGGAGATTAATGAGATTCTGAACAGACAAGCAGCTCTTATGGAAAACATGCTGTACTGAAGCTTCCCTCCCACTCTTTCTCATCCTGCAGCCTCAAGTGGCTCTGTCTGGATCCCCAGACCTCCAAAGAACTCTCAGACTGGAAATGTAAGGTCCTCAAGAACCCAAGTCACAGCTTCTCACAAGGCAGTGATCACAGCAGTGCCCACTTCAGACCCCTCCAACCTAAATATGACTTTACTGCAGCAACAAATTGCTTCCAGCTCTTCAGATTCCTGAAAGGTCATCAGGCAGAAAACCCACAGCCACCAACAGCTGTGGTCTGTAATGTTCAGGGTTGTGGGAGCTGTCTGCATTGCACTGCCGCTGATAAGTTCGAATCGTAGTATTTGCCTCTTTTTTTTTTATTTTAATTTATAGTGCTTATAGCATGTATTCACTATTTTTGCAACTTTGCACTTCTGGCTTTCAAAAAAAATTATTACTTTTTTTCATTGCTGTAATTTTAGTTTGCATATAATAGAAATGGCTTGAGGCTATTAAAAACATAATTAAAAAAAACATTTTCAAGAGTTAGAAAGTTTTTGATGCACTCTGGGAAACAAGGGTATAATTTACTGTCCTTTAAACATAATCTAATTCACTCTCAAGAATATCACTCATTTAAAATGAGTTTATGGGTTGTAAATGGTTCAAAACCATGCCCATCCTCCAAATCAGAATACTGACATCATCCAGACAGTGTCAACTTACCTGCTTTGTCTAAGTGTGTGTTCCAGTACCCTCTTGACCTTCTCCAAATAAATATTTAAGTATTAATTCTTTCTTCTTATGGTGTTTTTATTCTTATTCAGTAAATATTTTGCCAAGGAAGGTAGAGTATCAAGCAGTAATCAAAGAGAAGGTAAGATTAATTGGCAGTGATTTTTTCAGCAGACTATCCAAGGCCTGGATACAGACCCACTACCATCACCCAGTTATCCATAGAGTTAAATTGGCTCTCTGGTACTGTTTTAGGCATCAAACACAATCCAAGATAATGCCTGGACACAATTCATGTGACACAGGCTGAAGACCACCCCTCTCTATGTTTTGGAAGGGTATGAATGTGAGCCATGCCATGCCAGATGGCCTCAGGGACAAATCACAGTCCTTGGCCCATTTAATTTCCTTGTACAGATGTTGTTCCTCTCTCTGCAGAGGACTGGAGACCTCATTTTCTTTTAAAATAAAGGAATGAGCTGTTGCATCTCTAGCACTGTGCATCAGATCATTATGAATCCTTCTGGAACTGCCTGATTAATCCTTGTTATCCGGACTTTCTGCCGGCACCCTGTCACTGCCTCTCATCCTAATGCTGCGGCACAACCCCTTCCCATCAGGTAACACTCAGTTCCACTGCCCAGAAGGGCACCACAAGGGGTGAAGTGTCTTCAGGAGTGTGCTGTGAAAGTTTTCAGTCCAGACTGGAAAAGCTTATAAGTAACATATAATAAGTATATGGACAGACTATTTCCCATCAGATACAAAAAATATACAGATGAAGACTGGGCTAAAAGGTTTTTGGTTTTGATGTCCTGCACTCAGAAGTTACAAAATGAAGCAAAGTGACATTTATAGCTGTCATATGAAGTCACTACTATATATTCTTTAGCTGCAAAAGAAAAGCCTTCTTTCTTATAAGATAGCTCTCTCATGTGGGATGAGTTTAGGACCAATGTTAAGCTGATTCCAGTCACCTCAAGCTGTGTGCACCTCCTTTTTCTGTTTGCATCACGCCTTTTGGCCTGCTCCAAATTACTGGAGTATGTACTTGAAGGGCCTTTATTTTCAAGCTCAATTTTCTTTTGCTGGAATTCTCTCAAAATACAAAAGACACAGCATGTCCCACTGTTAAGATGCAGCCTGGCCTGTGGAGAAGATTTTGACCTTGTGGCCAAAGATTCTTCTGTCCCTTTACTCAAGTAGAACTAGATTTTATTATCATTCCCACTCTTACCTTCTATGCTTGTTTTACTTATTTCTATGTGCCAATATTTTTTTTTGTTTTTCCAGTTTTTGAGTTCTACCACAGAAAGCCATTGCCCCAATTTAACATAAATGTAAGTCAATTTGCACCAAAGAGAGATCCTGGTCTCCCTTTTCACCCTAAACATGCTCCTTCACCTATCCTTGACCACAGCTGTCTATTCTTCCTTATCCAAAAGCGCAGGAAAGTCACTAGGGTTCAGTGAACATGTTAGCTTTTTGGAATAAGTCAATAAATGAGTTTTCATAATTTAAACAAATAACTTCTGTGTTCACCCAAGATCTCCTAAAATTATTTTAGTTTCAAGCTAACACCTTCCATCAAAAATCACAATGCTGGTTGTGGGAGTTAAGAAAAACAATAAAAAATTTGGAATAGAGGTAATTTCTAGGCAACATCAGGTTTTCTCTTTATAAGAAGCTTGCACTTCTCTGAAGGAACCTAGGGTTTTCATGCTACATTTATGTCCTCTGTCTTACCAAAAGCCTACCTCATCTACTGGAACAAAGGCTGCCTGCTGAGGGAAGCACATCTATCTCCATGATGGATGTTTGGCCCATGGCCTGAAGCCACAGCTCTGTAGCTGGAGATGGTTCAGTAAGTTTGGTAGAATGGTTGTTAAAACTGACTGTAAGTCCTGAGCCAGCTGCCAAAAGCTGCCTCCAGCAAGTGCTGCTCCTGGTGATTCCTGTCCTCCCTCATTATCTTCAGAGCTTGCTCCTCCCTCTGTTGCCACTTGTCTGTGCTTGGCTTTGGGGTCCCTGTTGCACCCTGTGGCCCCAGCTGCACTTGCAGTGCTCCCAGCACCTCTGAGCCTTCAGCGACTTTGGTCACACAGCCTTTGGGACTCCTTGGCCTGTCTGAAGCCAAAGAGTGAAGCAGTCAAACCAGCTCATTCACTGGGAGTTTCAGGCACTGGACTCTCTGAAGGAAGGACTTTTGATGTTTTTTTCTCCTTTGGGGCAGAGGAAAACGGGCTAATTAAAACCAATGGGCTCAGAAAGGTATTAGCTGCTGCCTCACACTTTGGGTTTATAGACTGAATCTTGTTCTCTTTAGGCTTCCAGATTTTTCTCAGTTACTATTTCTCCTGTCACATACTCAACTGTTTCTTGTCATACACTCACTGCTAGTGCCTGCCCTTTGGAAAAACTTTTCTACAATCCTACACTTCATCAGTACAATAATTATTTCAGGCTTCCCTGCTAGACATAGAGAGCTAGTGTGATGCACAGTGAAGTAGAAGGAAGTCTTCTTCTGGATTTCAATATGTTTTGAATGAGGTATTTTTCCTTGAAAAATCCTGTTTTTTCATCTTCTTTCACTTACTTTGGTATTCAAGATGTGTGTGAGTGTGTGTGTGACTGTGTGTTTGTGATCTCCATCTCCCAGACTTTTAGTCCTGAAAAGGACACAAATTTGGGAGATAAACTCTAAAGACATCATTGATGAAGCACTGAAGCCAATTCCATGTTTTAATCCTGCATAAATTATTCTGGAACTCAGCCCACATTTATGATGTGTGAGAGAATAGAAAAATAATGGGATTACTCAGAAGTTTCAGATGATTATAAACATATGGTGCAGACGGGTATAAGAACAAAACATACTGAGGGAAATATCAGTAAATGAAAGGTTAATAATGGAAAAAGTAAGTTTGGAATCTCATATGTGGCTTATTATCAAACACTACTGACATGAAAGAATTCCTGCAGAACTGTTAAAAGTGGACAGCTAGTAGTTTAATGATTGTAGCAAGAAAACTTTAGGTATTGGAAAGGAAACTATATGATTATAAAAGAACTCATCACATATTTAAGCCTCCTATGAAAAATGGTAGTTTTGTGTCTGAGGTTCCGGACTGGGACTCAGATCTTGATTTATTTCCCACTTCTGCTACAGATTTCCTCTGCGACCTCAGGCCAGTTACTTTGGAAGAAACATGTTAAAGCTCCTAAACGACTTATGAATCCAAGTCCCTTTACCAAAAGGGGCATAACAGCAGATTCACAAAGGGAAAAGCGTATGGGAATGCTGACCACAGCCAAAGCTATCCCACAGTGACCGTGTTCTACCACATCACTTGCCAGTTCTGAGTGCCAAGAGGCCTCCGTGCCTCAAGGAGAATGGTTGCCTTCTGAATGGGCATGGAAAATGAGCAGGAGGTGGCATGGGAGGGAGGGATCAGCTGCCTTCTGACCTCCTGTGGGTCCCGTTGGAGCAGGCAGTCTTGGGAATTGCTCCTTCTCATGGTTTCCAGCTTCTGCTCAATTTTCATTGGTGGCTCGTATCTGGGAGAAGGTTAGATGGGATGCCTGGATCTGTGCAGGCAGAAGATGCCAGGATTGGCATGGTCAGCATGGTTTACCCTGAAGGAAACAGCGACTCCTGGCTGTTTGCATCCTGCTTGGGTGAAAAAAGAAGGAATTTGGAACAAACATTTGTCTCAAGGGCAACTGGTTTTGGGGTGGGAAACTTTTCACTTGGTTCACTGCAAATCCATAGCCTTCAGACTCAGCACTGAAACCTACTTCCCAAAAACCCAAGAGAAGTGAAAAGAAAGAGGGGCAGTTTGCCCTCTCTTGCTCCCAGTCTGTGAAGAAGAACTGTAGCCAAGACACAGTGCTCCCCTTTTCGACCTCGGACTTCCTTATCAAGGTTAGGAACAAAATGTTTATTTGTTTGCCAGTTCAGGATTTAGCTTCCTGAGGAAACTCACATAGCAACCAAACAAGCATGTAAACATGAAACACCTAAGTGTTGTTGCCTCCAGATTTCTGACAGCTTTGAAGAATGGACCCTTTTTGCTGTTGCCAGCTTGTGAAGTACAAATAGCAATAGCAGAATATTCTTTGTCTCCTTCATCCTGCATTAGTCCATGCTGTACATTGTCTCACAACTCTCACACAAAACAGGAATGCAAGCAGTAATAAACCTGTAATGTAAGTAGGAGAGCCAAGGATGAATATTCACTCTAGCTTTCCATATGCTGTAGCAATGATAAAAGGATCTTTCAGACATCTCTTTCTCCACCTTAATATGCAGCATGGTCATAACTCAGAAACTGCTTTGGACAGGATTCACAATCTGCTGTGTCTCTGTAAAGTCAGTTGAAAGTAAAAAAAGTATTTTCAGCTATGGTCGCTTGGATATCTCCATTTGCCATGATTTGTTTCATTCTATGTGGAAGCATATGAAGCTTAAGGTATGGGGTAGATCATTAAGGTGAAAAATTTTGCATTTCTGAGATCCAAAAATATTCCAGGAGAAAATATCCCTTAAAAGCATATATTTTGTTGTCAATGGTTTTGGCATAAGCAAAAGATCCATATAAAACACATGAAAGAATGTAACTCAAAGGGGAAAAGGTGGATTGTCATAATTGAGAAAGAAATATTTCAGTAATTGGTGATTGCTATCAGGAGTGGGAAAGTATAAAGCAATTCAGAAATATCAAGGTAATTTTTTTAACTTTCTTCAAAATATTTTCAACTTAGAATACTCCACCTACATCTTCTACCTTATCAGCAAAGTAAAGGCAGGCTGATCTCACTATTAGCTCAGCTTGATGCACTAAAGGAAAGCCTGTTCTGAGTACTGATGGCTACAAGCTGCATTTCATCAAAGTTGTTTAACTGTTTTGGGTGAGAATAGGAACAATTTCACATATCCAAGTAGCTGAAGTCTCAGTTAATATGTTAGGTTCCACATTCAGAAAAAAAAATAGAAAATTTCTGTCACTGTGACCTGTATCTGCTTTTATAATCAGTGTGATCAAAGCAGTCCTTCTGTCATGGGACAGGATTCCCTTCTGGAATATTTCCACAGAACTTGAGACAGCTGTTGCTAAAATGTATTTTAAAAAGCTGCAGGAAATCTGTCTGTAGCTGATGTTTTCCCCAAGTTTTAAGTCTTGAAAGAATCTTTCTGTTTCCTGTAAGTAACTGTGTCTTTTAGTTTGATATATCTGCTTGTAGAGGGGAATCCTTTTTCACTCATGTTTGTCTGAAATCACTTTGGTGAAAATTACCTCTTCTAAATCTTTTGGCTACTGTATTTCTCTGTTCCAAAGTACCACTGAGCCATAATCTTCTAGGTCAAGGGGGCCATTAGGATCATCCCGTTAGACCTTAGAGCACAATTTCAGTGATTCCCATGGAAAACCCCTTGCTTCTGGTTGACATGCTCATCCTTCAGAGGAACATATTCACTAAGGATTAGACTGCTCCCACTAAGACTGCCTCTAGTAAGACTACAAAGGCCAGGGAATCAGCTTAGTAGTTGTGGTCACTCATCTTGAACGCCCTGGCTGTGTCCCATCTGGGTCCTTCATGCTTATTTTTGGAAGAACTACCAGTCCCAGTTAATTTTCCACTTATTCTTTCTTAAAATTTTGCTGTCTGTAAATTACAGGAATATAAGGATCCTGAAACGTGATTTTGTGTCAGTGTTTCACAGTGCAGCCAAAGCTGGTGTTATGTAAGCATCACACTGTGTTGAGATACATGAATGTTCTTCCAGGAGCTGAGGCAGTGAAATCACACAGGCTGTGGAGAAGCACAGGTTTCCTGCCTGTGGACTGACCATCTCTTTTCACAGCTCACTGAAACTCCATCTCTTTCCTCTGTCCTTGGCAGTGCATTGCTATTCTCTCACTCCTGCACTTTGGAGGTAAATGAGGGTCCTCCAAGACAGATGTCTGCCAAGTTTTGCTCCGTGATCCACTGAAGCATAAAATGTGGTGTACATTGACTCCTTTGCTGTGGTTTTCTTTCCAGGCACTTTAGCTTCATACCCATCCCAGGGCAGAGCCCCATGGCTGTGGGAACTCTGATGAGGGTTTTTCATGCTAAAGGGTTTTGTGCCCAAAACATGCATAGCAGAACCTTCAGAATTTAGAGGTAATGGCCCCATGAACCATTACACGGCTATGTGAATCCCACCACTGCATCATGAGTTTACTGGTTGACATCCTCAGCCCTCTTCTTGCATGTTCTCCACAACCTTCAAAGTCTGAGTTTCCATCCAATTCTATTTTTTTTTCAGGACAATACACAGAAAAAAAGACCACTCTTGTCAGTTTTCTTTTCTTTGTAGTTAATAATTTTAAATCAAAATTTAAGATGATAAATACAGAAAATATGTTTTTAATTTGACCTGATGGATAGCAATGTCTGAGAATCTTTCAGCACTTTCTAGAAAGAAGTTTATACTGTACTGTTCTTGCTGTCTTTTTTTTTGCTTATGAGATATATTGATCACATCTATTTTAGTCTCTATTACTGTGTCTCATTTAATTTCTTTAAGGATGACTTAGGACCTTTCCTGTCTCTGAAATTTAAAAAATTAGGTCTGTTCATAGATTCATTTGTTCTATAGCCTGTAAGATCTCCTAATAAGGTCATATGTCATAGGGTTTTTTACAAAAAGAATGTAGGATAGTTTTAAGTGGCTGAACTGTGATTAACCTATGAGTTTACATGAATGAGAGAAGAATTCATCTTCTGTTTTTAAATGCAGGTTCAGACCTTTTTGCAAAGATATACTTTGTTTGACAACAAGCTATTTGACTTAATTCAGATAGGACCAAATTATATACCAGTGTTTATCAGGTTAAATTTCCTGATGTCTTGTCATGTTAAAATAAAATTACTCAGTCCATTTTTTATTTTTTTTTATGTCCAGTTCTGTAATTCTGAGAGTTAGAATAGATTTCAGTTAATGTGAGTAGAAGCCACACAGGTAAAAGATAAACCCAGGTTTTAAGAAATGCATTACAGTCTTAATAAGTCATCTGAAAAACTTTCAGACCTAATAGTTACTGAAAGTGGAATGGCTATTACTTACTGCCACAGCATCCTCTGATCTTCCAGGGACCTTACATGAGTCTGTTTATTATTTTCTTTAAAAATTGAGCCCTTCTGCCCTCACTTTTTTAATGCGCTCAGTACTTAAAAGAGTGGAGTAATAAAGACTTAAAAAAAAAAAAAGAAAAAGAGAGAGAGACAATCTGTGACTAATATTTTAATCCACAGCTCTGGAAAGTTCCCTGTGCATGGTTTGAGCTGTTTCACAGCAGGCTGACTGAAGACATTGCACCTCTGTGCTTCTCAGGGTCCTATTGGATCTATTCATGAGACCTTCTGTAAAGGTTGGTGCATGTGGGAAAAATATTATCAGTTTTTCATTGCAATTTCACTAACAGTCCTTTCTCAATAATGAGTGTGGAACCAGAGAACATTAAGCAAGGGGTAAGGGTGAAATATATGGATAAGAACTAAACCCTACAAACATTGAAGGGAAACAGACTAACACACAGACCTATTTACCTTACAGAATGCAACTCGTGTTTTCCCTATTTTTCACAGTTCCCTTGAACATCATAACATATAACTTGTTCAAAGCTTCCCTTTAGAGCAAGGAGCTCCCTGTTTGTGTTTACTTTATTTTGAATACAGAACAGGCAATAGAGTGAATTTCAGGAATTTACTAAACCAATCCTGTTGGATAAAGTGATTGAGTTCTTAATTTCATTAATGGAGATAGGTTGCCTTCCATGTCAAAGGAGTGATAGGCTGTATTCATAAGAGTAAGATGAAGCATTTTCTAAAGTGCATTCGGACAACAGTAGTGAATGGCACAGGAATTAGTCTTACATCTCTCTAAAGTGGTCTTGAAAAACTTCACAGGCATTTAGTCACTTATGAAATATCCAAGTCTCCGACAAAGACTTCTGTGCTCATCACTGGACCTGAGAAAACACATGAAAGGCAAAAAAATCGTAATGAATAAAAATTACATGAAATAGTTGTGTCCAGTGTGAAGGTCTGCTCAAGTCCTTGTAATGAGTCTCCCTTTGTTCCTACTTCTCACTTAGCTAATACACATTTTGAAAATGTACAATGGGTCTCCTGCCTGCTAAATGGGCTTTAAGGAACCTTCCTTGGCAAAACATCCAAAGCAAAAGAGGGTGGAAGAGTGATTAATATGATGGGCTTTTCATGCCCCCTGGTGGAAAAGCCTCAGAGCAGCTGTGAGGATTTCCTGCAGGAAGGGCTGTAAACAGATGTGTGGTTCCTGAGACATGGCTGAGCCGAATTCTTGTGCGAGGCACTTCACTATTATCGGTGTACAGCCCATGAATAAGAACACACAAGATCCCAAGTTACAAATGAGCACCTGGACTCATTTAAGTGCTGCTAGCATGATGTACATTGCTCACGCAGTATAAATTGCTGGCCTGAAATTTCTTACAGGCAAATGATGCCAAGCTCTTAATATATATAAAATGAACTCTAGTAACTTAAGCAAAATAATCACAATTTTCCCCACTGTCTTTCCAGGATTTCAATCTGGAGGGTTTTGAAGGATACACAATACCTTGTTACAAACCATATAATGTTTTAAAAAGTATCCTACTGACAACCTTGGCTAACACTGTATCTTCTATCTAGATTACTTCAATATGTCATGTCCGTATCACACCACTCCGTCCATGGTCCCAAAGCCAAGGATTTTTGTGTTGTCCAACCTTTCCATCTGGAAGTAATGAGCTTAATATTCTGGCTCTGCCCCCATAAAAGCTATGTCACAAAAAAGTAGCAGTCTTACAAACTGTTGTATACCCTGAAGACAAATTTGAGATCCATGCAGCCTCTCGAAGTTCTACTCAGATTTGTTTAAAGACAAGTTTTCCACTCTACTCCCATAAGACCTACAGCATACCATAAGACTGAGGGCCGTTTGACAACCATTTATGCTTAAATCCTGTCCTAGACATGTCAAAGGGCTCTACTTAACAGATAATGAAGGAGTAGGACTGTCCTTTGGGGGAAAACACATCATGTTATAAGATTTGCTCTTACAATGGCTGTTCTTTTGGTTGCAATTCCTCTTCAAGCTAAAGCAGAGGAAACAGAAGTTCTCTGTTTTCACGTCTTTTCTTCTCTCATGTAAAGTTAATGCAAGTTCTTCTCTGTCTTGTTACATGTACAGAGCAAACAACCACACAGGCAGCAGCTCAGTACCCATCAGCTCAAGCCTGAGCTGTGCCTGCACATTCACCAGCACAGCCTTGGGCCTGAGAGCAGCATCGGGGCTCCCTTCACTGGTGCCCTGCGGAGGCAGTGAGACCCCTTCTGCAGAGGGTCTGCTTTATATCTCTTTTCTTTCCATTTCCTTTCTTTTGTCACAAGGGAGAGAAGAGCGGGACATCATCCTGAGCAGAGGTTTTACAAGTGATGTCCTAAGAAATATCAAGATTTACCAAAACACATATTATGGTTTTCATTTTCTTGTAAGATATTTTTCGTCTCACTCTTCTGGTATTATCAAGTTTTTGCAAAAACTGAAATTCTGTGCCAAAATGTGACAGCATTCTGCAGACACCTCACCCAGGCTGCATAGATTTATAGAGGGAAACTTATCTCATGTACCTTGGGCACCTATTTTTGGTTGGGATAAATCTTCCTTTGGAGGAAGATTTTACTTTCCTCAGTAACTATAGACAAAGATAGCCCTGGAATAATGTTTAAGTAACTAAAATAAGGTGGCATCAGTCCCATCTTTTGATGCCAAGATTAAAAACTGAACTCATTGAGTCAGCTCTCGTGTCTGTCATATTCTTACATAGTTGTAAGAACTCATTTTATAATTCCTTGACAATTTTAATTGCTTCTAAATAGAACTCTTTTACATTTAATTAAAACTTCTTTCAATGCCTCTCAAAATAGAAACTGATTTTAAGAATATTTTCTTACTCTTCACTAGGAAGATATGCAGGTACAGGTGGATTACTCATATATTCTTATAATCACTATCATGCTACTGCTGGCCAGAAAAAAAAAGTCAAATTTAAAAATGCAGATGTTCTGAAATAAAAATGCTTTACACAGTCCTATTAGATTTGCTGAAATTAAATTTTGGCAGATAGGAGTATTCTGACATTGCCAAAATGTCCTGTTTTATAATTTTGGCCCCCGGCATCTAATATTTCCTTTCAAAATAGTTTTGCATGTTTAATGTTCTTATGATGTGTTTCATTTTGTGTTCTCAGTACAATTAAAAAGTCAACTATAATCAAATGTTTCTCTCAGAGACACTTCAGTTAGTATGAGATATTTTTCTTAAAATATTCTCTTCCAGATAATTTTGAAATTCTCCAAAGTTGTGCCTAACTGGCCTAAAACCAAATCTGAAAATCCTCTGAAAATTTATTTTCTATATAGATATGATTTACTGTTGATATTCCACCAAGAGTGTGTCAGTCATAGACCTCTTAAAAAGCTGAAAGGAAAAGAGATTCACTGTTCCTTAGAGAGGACTTTACCCTTGCTGAGCCAGGACTTATGATCCAATTCCAAAACTGCAAGAATACCTTGTACAAAAACACTTTTATTCCAGTGAATCTGTGGAGAAATTGGTGGTATCTTTTGGGTCCCCCTGCAAAATTTTAAGTGCTCAGAGAACATACAATAAAGTAATACCATCTCTGAAAGTACAGCTGTGTTAGTTTTTAGCATTAAAATGCCTGAGTGGTTTAAGTTCATGGTTGCTTTCATTTTCCTCTGTGAAGGTCATGTTCAAGAAACCAGAAAGGAAGTATTTCTTCAGAGCTGTAGATTCAGAGACATCAGGTTTGATCCGTTCATTTATTAGCATCAGTCTGTGTAGCAGTGTCTTCAAATACAAATTTGCTTTAAGGAGCCAGATCCCTCAGCCTATTGAGTTCATTTTGTTCTGCTTCATAGCTCACTTTACAGCAGTGGAAAATGATGTGTACCATCTGGAGGGTCCTTCTGAATATTTCCTCTGAGAAGATGGACTCTGGTTGTTGTAAAGCCAGCAGAAATGTCTTTGATGTCTGTGACACCTCTGCTGTGCTGCCTGGCATGAGGAAAGGGGTGTATTTACAGAAAAGACAGAGAATTTGGAGAGAAAAGCATTTTCACTGCCTGATTTTTCCCAGAGTCTACGAGTTCAACTCACTGGCAATATTTTAAAGCATTTCTCAGCAGTGTTTTGTTCAAATGCTGATGGTGCTGTAGTGCTGACCACACTTTTCAGCCACTGTCTCCGCTGCTTTCCTCATTAGCAGAATTCAGACCCAAATTGTTTCTTAGCACTTGGACAACTTTTCTTTTTGCTTCTCCCCAGGTCACTGCATTCTTTCCTCCTGGGTGTGTGTTGACACAGGATATTGACTGTATTGATTGCTGTGTATTGATGGATGGTTGGCTTCTGGGCTGAGATGTCACCCCAACTACGGCAGGACTCTGCAGGGGAACAGACAGACACCTCCTGCAAGGTCCTCTGGCAGGCTGAGCTTAGTGAAGAAGGCTCCTACTGCTGTAGCAGATCCCAGTGTACCTGCAGCTCCTTGCCTTTAACAACTATTTAAGCTTTGCTTTACTCCAATCCATCAAAAAACTGCCATACTAACAAAAAAGAAGCAAGTGAGCAATCCTTCCCTCTACCTGCAGCACATGTATTAATAGGCAAATTAACAATGTTAAAAGAAAAGGTGAATTCAGCTTTTAATGTCATAGTTATCTAGTCATGCACTGAAAATCAATCACAGAAGCAAAGAGGAAAGTACTACCTCTCTCCAAAAGACTTTATGATGCTAGTATAAAAGTTAGAAATATGGGATAGTCACAGGTGGGAAGAATAAGGAAACAATGTGGCAACCTTAGGGGTTGTGAAATGTCTAAAATCTGAGATAAATTATCCTGCTTTATTTAGTCTTTTTCCTGGCATGTCTGATTCTGCAGAACTTATGTTCTGATAAATTTCACGCTCAAAATTTTTATAAAAGAGACTAAATTAAATCACTCTGAGAACAAATGTGTCCAGGATGAAAATGATTTATTGTAAGGATTGCAACTATTCTGATGGTGGCTCGAGAGTTAGGATGATTATTTTCTTGCACAAAACTTCTTGAAGAGCAAGAAATCTCGGAGTGATCTTCTGATATTCAATTATTTGTCCACAGGTCACATAAATTCTTATTGCTAAGCAGGTTATTTTTATGCACTACTGTTGAAATCTGACTACAACTGCTTTTCAAGTTTCATCTAATTTTTCAAGACTGTCTTTCAGAGGAAATGGAACCTAATGTGATTTAACTGTTGGAGGAGGTAGAGGGGGGTTAAATTCAGTCAATTTATGTTCATTATAAACAAATCCAAATTCCTAGCTAGTATGGTATAACTAACATATGTCACATACTACAGCATGTCTGGTGTACCCTTTAACATTTTAACAGTCCATCAGACATTAATGTGACTTAAACATCAAAAACAGGTTCATTTTGCCATTAATATCCTGAAACAAGAACATCTAATATACACATCCTGAGATTTAATCTGTAAACATAACCAAAAATGTCTGGATGTAGGGGGCTTGTTTATATTTCAGTAGTGCTGCTTCCATGAAGCATGTGTCTGCTATCTTTAGTGTGCAACTCTAGCATCCTACCATTGAGAGACCCCTAATGTCTTTGATACTGTTAGGGAGACTTATAAGTCTTCTGCTGACAAACCAGTCCCTTTGTAGATCCCCTAAAGTTAAAGCTACTGATAAACATAACTTGTCTTATAAAGAAGGGAAGAATTTTAAAACCACTTCAAACATGCTCAAGATTTCCCTATTCATTTTTCCATGGTGTGAAAGCAGGTTCTGAAGTGAGCAGGAATTAAGTGGACATGCTTCTCTTTGCTGAAGTAATGACTTGTTTAATAAACAAGAAAGGAGAAGGAAAAATGTGTCAGTGCATGCGGCAACAAAAAAAGATCTGAGGAAAACTTAATAAAATGCAAATGAAATTTCGGTCCCATCAAATCCCTTTGTTTATTTATTCCATCATTATACAAATACTTGGTTCTTGAATTGATGAATGCTGAAGGAGGTACTTTTCTTTGGAATTAACATAGGACAAAGCATATGTGCATTTAGTCTCCAAACACACTGTATCTATCAACTGTGTAAGAAGTGAGTGAAGCCACCACAGTCAGGAAGATAGTGAAAAAAAGAAGGGAAAAAATAAGAATAGTTATACACTTTGATATCTGCAAGACTGTTTAATCCAGCTCTTACGTAGATAAAACCACAGTGTAATTGCTATGGAGTGAATTGCATTAACAACCGTGGCCTTGGAAAACCAGCCAGATACATTCAAGGTCTGAAGTACAGATGAATACTCAATGTCTTAAATAAATCATTGAATCAGTGGAATTTGTCAACAGCATGAATTTTTTGAAGAAAAATGCAGATTCATCTGAACTTTTTACACTAGTGCATGTGTTTCCATTAAATTTTTTTGTCAGGACTGTTTTGCAAGCTGAGGCTGGAATTTCTCATCAAAACCACGCAGAGAAAATCCCTTCTCAAAATAGCTCATGGCATGGAAAACTCCTTTGGCATAGAAGAACAAGAGCAAGGACTTCAGTATGGTCTCCTGAGCAATCTTATTTCAGTGTGTGAAACAGAGCCAGCACAAACCTGAGCATGGGCAGATGGTTGTCTGTACAATTAAATTGTTAGCATGGTCCTTGGCAATAGCTTGGCCTGGGATAACTGCCTCTCTCCCAAAAATGTCCCAGCACAGCTGAGGGGATAGTTTGAGCCAGTATAGATGCAGTCAGCATGTTTTTGGGGGGTAAAAGCAATTAACTGTGTCAACACAAGCCATGCGAGCTGGCCTCAGGTCAGACAGCAGTCCCTGGGCAATTTCATTACTAGTACAGCTGCAATACAGTAGTCCCTGTGAGCACATGGGGGAGTTACAAGATACTAAGGGAAAAGACTTTTTCACATGCATTTTTGATGCAGATTTTTCTGGAACGGTCTCAGTTTTGTCCCAGTACAGACTGAAAATTCTTTCTGAAATCATAACTTTTTGGCAAAATAAAATTCTTGCTTTCTGGCCAACTCTAGTACCAGTTTGACACTATTGACATAGAAATGAACAGAATGTATATTAGTTAAACCCCTAGTGTGTGTATAGTTTTGCAGATAAAAGAATAGTTTATGCATATTTCTCTTCCTGCAGTGCTGCAATATTAGGGGGTTCATTCAAATTTCCCACTCAGATTCTATGTTAACTATTTTTCATGTTGTTTTTCAACAAATGTAGCATGAAAAAAGAAACAGGGACAAAGAAGGACTGAGATATGAATGAACACAGGCAGCACATTTAAATACCTCTGTGTTCTGAACATACACAGCATTCAAGACATATGTATATGTCTCTGATGGGGTTCTAGGTATTGATAAAACTTAGGAACAGAGACACAGATAATTTACTTCAGGCAGTATTGCTTTACTCCTCTGTACCATGAAAGCTGTGTGCATGGCTTTGGAACATGTGCATTCATCTTTCCATGTGTAGGTGTCTGAGTTCATCAGCTGTGAACACGGGGCTTCCACCTCCAGATAGATGTCAAAAATACCAGATCTCCTTCAGTCCATGCTCTGTAAAAGCATCTTAGAAAATGGCCATGCATCCACATGTCTACACTTAAAACTCTTTGAAGCTTCTAAACTAGAACAATTGCCTTTCCAGTAAAGATGTGTGGATGCACTCTGAAGTTTTCAGTCTTTTTGTATGAAAATTTTTTTTCAGAGATAAATCCTGGAAAATGGGAAGTGCAGCAACTGGAAGTAGAAGGGAGTGTTTTGAAGGAGAAGCAACAATTTGTGATGATGTAGTTGTGTACTCAGCTGAGATAACATGTTTTTGTCTAGGAGCAATTCTAAGACCTGAAGTGAGCAATTTAAGAAACCTGAGTTTTAGCAATTAGTGATGGGACCCTCCTGCATCAGTGCATCCAGACTTTTTCATCACCACCAAGTTTCACCTTAAAATTAATTAAGCTTCTTGCAGCCTTGACTCTTTGTGCTGGTTTTGCACAAAGAGTTTTACTTCTAAGTACCTATAGGGTATTCTTATGTTTACTGACTTCACTTGCTGAACCTATTGTCTTTTTTGTGAGGCATAGATGGTCTTTTCTTAGCTTTTAGTGCCTGGAAACATGTTGCTCTGCTTTCTCTTCCAAGGAGCAGTGACTGTCTTTCCCATCTTATGAGAGCAAATAAGAAATATTAATATTGACGCAAACAGAACTTGTTATCTTCTTGCTCTCTCTCACTTTTAAAGCTAATTGCATGATGAGAAGTTGACTCATGTCCATTGAACATTTGGACTTAAAAATACACAATTATGCATACTTCCAGCAAGCTAATGTCTTTCTCTTTTAACAAGATCAAAAAAAGTTAGTCACCGTTTCTTTGTGTTAACATATAATTGACTTTGTGTGACTTTGTGTTAACATTTAATTTCTAAACAATAGCCCATGTAGAAATCAGGTTGTCCACAGGGAATAGCTATTGTGAACCATATTTCTTTCCTTTCATTTTAGATTACTTGTGTTTTGCCTTACAGCCAAAATGAAACCTAGTTTCTCTCCTTTGACCACATCTCAGTGTGGATACTACGAAGCACTAAGAGCTTTCCATTGCTGTGGTATTTGCTGTTAATTGCTAACATATTCTGCCACATCATTTTTCACAGTACTGGAACTTTTTAACTATACCACAACTCAACAAATATTAACAGGACCAGACATGTCTTGGAAGATGGTACTGCTAGTATTTCCTTCCTCCTTTGGTTCCCACTGAGCAGATATAAATCACTTTGGGACAGTGTTTCAGTTCTGAAACCTGTTTCAGTTTTGCTCAACCCTAATTGGAGGTCATGTGGAGTTTTCTTTCTTTCTCAAAAACAGAAAAAAACAGTCTTTGAGCTTTAATTGCCAAGAAGCTCTCACCCACAGAATCTACTTAGGCAGATACCTTGTAGGAAATCCATGAAAAAACACAGCCCCCAATTTTTACTGAGAAATGAAACAAAATTGTAACAGGTAAATACTTAGCCTCTCAAGACCCTGACCACATGGTCTGCTCTTGTTCCCTTTGGTAGTTCCTCTTTCCAGCTCTCTTCAAGACCTGGGCTGTTTTGGGTGATGTATTCTGCACTGAGCCTTCAGAGCAGGGCATGATCCTCAATAGAGCCCTTGAGTACTGCTGAGATTCAAACAGATGATTAATAAAGAGCAGATCCCAAGCTTTAAATTGCATTTCATTCTCACCATTCAGATCTTGCTCCCACAAAAAGAGCTTGTCTACATTCATTTGGTGCAAAATGAGGGATGGATTCAGGTTTCGTGAGTCTTAAACCAGAGTTTTTTTTCTCCATTGGGGAATCTAACTTTTCTTCTGAATAGAAATTTAGATTAAATAAAAAATATATTGCTACTTTCACAGTCTTCTTGGCTGGAAGCCAAGGAGTCCTCTCTGTAATTTTGCTTATTCTTTGCAGGTGGTTTCTGAACATTTATATTGCCCTGGGCAAGCGACTATTTTTCAAATATTTTTCAAATATTTTCCAAGTATATTCTTCAAAATGCAAAATGTGAACACTACTGCTTGTGACCAGTAATTGAGCTGCTTAACATCTCCACCAGTGCATATATTCTATTTCTCTACCTGATGTGACAGAAATAGGATTTTCATTCTATTTCTTCATTGAGAACATAATTGTACATGTAAGTACATTTCATGTTACTAGTTGAATTTGTTTCTTGTTCAGAGATAAAAGACTGGAGTGAAACCAACTGAAGAAGTAAATAAACAAACAAAAGTCCAATACAGTCATTGCTGCCTCAGGAAAACAGACTTCATTTCCCAATTTTTCTCTAAAAGAACCATGACAGAACATCAGTGGTATATAAAACAAGGCGGAAGACACTTGAAAAGAAAAAAAAAAGGGTTTTAGGGAATGCTTTTTCTTTGGTTTTATTTGGTTTCATTTTGGTTTCATTTAAGGATTTTTTTTTAAATTGTGGAAATGTGCTATTTACACAACTGCTTTAATTATTTATCCCTTGAAAAGTATAAGTATTGACTATAAAGTGATCCAAATACACTTTTCCTCAACCTGAGGTACATTCAGCTTAATACTCTTGCTTCTTTTCAGATCTTTTCTTTCTTTGGAAGATGACTTTTGTTAAAACAGAGCAGTGCTCTAATTGCTCATACAGTATTGGGTTGTGTCACTGCAATATCAGGGTTTGTATCCAGTATTGAATTACTTGGATATAGAGACTTTTCTTGGGGCTGCAAATTTTTAACCTGGTAAAAAATGAATATTTTGTTATTTTCTGTCAGCTGCAATGTAATGTTTTCAAACACAGGGCGATTTTATCCAAAAAAGAAAGCTTAACTTTCATCATAGCTAAGTTGCATAATACAACACCTTTCTGCAATGTGTTTCTAAGAGATAAGTCTTGCTTGCTGTGCAACTTTAAGCAGCAATGAAGATTTTTGTTGGTTTTATAAAGCTGTTTTAAAAACATAGCAGACTAGAAAACAAGAGTGTTATTTCAGTTTTAAAAAAATCAAGGTTTTCACATTAATTTTTAATCTGCTGGAGAAGTAAATCCAACACGTACTTTTTTTTTTTTCTTCCTAATGAGAGATACCAGAATAATTGATAGCATTGCAATTCTAGGACATAGGTAGGATTAAGGAGAAAAATTTTGTCTTGAATTGAGCCACTGTTTTTTCAGTATAGATCTCATAGACCTTTTACTGGAACTGAACACAAAATTCAGCCTTGACATTTGTAAAGACTGCCAGTGAAAATTACTCAGAAGTAATAAACATATTATTGCAAAGTTTCAAGTTTGACAAATCACTACTCATAAGAAAAAAAACACAACTCTATTCCCTGATTTGCAAGATTATACATAAAGAAAAATGCATAATAAGACTATTTTTTAAATAAATTACAGAGGTCAGAATTAAAGACTCCGGGTGAAGATCCAGCTTCTTTTCATATTGTACTAATTTACAACACACTGAGACAAAATGTTACCATGGCAAATTTCACCAGCACTTTTGTGTGCATGAAGTTCATGGAAACAACACAAGCCTAATGATTATCATCTCCTCAGAAATTAATTTAACCTTTAAAAAGCTAAAACATGAGCTCAGTTGCTATAATTTCCTTCAGCCCCATCTCAGTTTTCAGGGCTGGTAGTACCATGCTTGTGGATATGTTTATGCAGAAATTGTTTCAGTACAATATTCCACACCAGAGGTTTTGGTGCAGAAGTGGAGCACACAGGACCTGAATTGCCTGAACTTTGGAGGTCTGTGACATTGTCAGGAAGGCTTAGAGGAGTGTCAGCCTCAAAGCTGCCTCCCAAGAGCTGAGCAGGCATGAGGGCTGCAGCAGGTTGGCAGATACAGGTTCATTCTTCCATGGTGATGTCGCCCATCAGAAACATCTCCAGTCCTTATGTTTGAGAGTGGCATTGCCACATGAGTGAACTCAGACAGCTTCACTCCAAATTATCCCAGTGTGAATGCCAAGAAATGTAAAATGGGCTTATTTGGTAGCACTCCAATGTGAAGGCAGAAATACCAGCATTTGCCAAGTGAGAAGGATGAAGTCAGCAGAGACATACTTTTGTTTCTAACTTTAGAAGATACTGCAAACAATGGAAAGACAGAAGGGGGCTGGCTTTTATTTTAAAAAGAAAAGTCTTTAGCTTACTCTATTGTAGCATTTGCACTTAACATTGGCCAGCTTTATTTTATTTATTTTTACATAGTTGCTTAATTTCAGATGGGGTGAGTGGGCCCTTTAAAATATACCCTCTAGGTTCATGATATACATCAGAGCTGTAAATCTCCTAGGAGACTTAAACAAAGAGAACCTAAAGAAGATGTTCTTTATTTTGCTGCAGTTCTGCCCATGATTAATGGAAGTCTCTGATGATGACTGCAACTCAGTATATTTCTTGGCAGTGTCACTGTGTTTTTCTTTCTTCTCAGCTGGGTCAAGTCATAGTGACTATAAAAAGTAGAAGCACAAGATTTTTCTTGACAGATCATGGTATAAAAGAGGGCCTGCTGCTGTACAGGGTGTTGTACATAACTGTGGGTGTTTGGGAGGACATGCTAGAGATTAGAACATGATAATAGCAAAGAGAGCAAGGATTCAGATGAACTTTTGCAGAAGAAACCTTGCCCCATTTCTGTGCTGGCAATACTTCCTATGAATGGCTTGTTGTACTGGCATGTTTGCTAAGGGGGGCTTTATTTAGCTTTTCAGGTTTACAATGACCCAGTTTCTGTTTGGGCTGCAGCATCCAGGGTGCCTTCTGTAGGTCCAAAGTCAAGCATTCTGAATACAGCTCAGGAGGCAATGCTGCTGCAGTGTTCAACTTCTACAAGTTTTGCTAGTTTTCTACTGTACTGAGCTGTCAGAGCCTGGCTTCAGTCTGGGTGTCATAAAATGCCCAGGGGACACCCCCTGGTCAGATCACTTGAGAAGTAATGAATATTTTAGCTCAGAAGCTACAAAGGAGAGGCTGTATATGAAAAACCATACACATAATTTTAGCAAGGAATATTTGACATAGATTTTCCTAGCTTTCCTGAAGCCTTGCTATCTTAGACTGATAACTACCTTGAGGGAATTTTGTAGAATTTTTTTTATAGTACTCTGTACTTTAGTGATTTTTGAGGCTTTTTCTTTGCTGTAGGACATATTTTACTCACAGTGACCACCCAGGACTAGAGTGTAGACTAGGACATGTCTTCAGGCCTCATATACCTTGAGAAAAATAGAACTAAATCATGAAGAAAATAGCAACTTACAGATTTCTCCTAATTTTTGAAAATTTACTTAAGAAAAAAATGATTGTAACTAATAGGTAGCTCAGGGTATTACAACGATACAGAGGCTCTTTTAGCTTGATGAATAAGAGACATCAGCGTGTCCTTTCAGCATGGCCCACATATCTGGGAATTTTCAGGATGTTCTAAATCACTCAGATCTGATCCCTCACATTAAAAAGTGGTGGTGGTATTATATACATTTTTCCTTGCCTTAGCCTCTTTTAGTCTAGGTAATCCAATTATCATTGTCTTTACAATAAGATTTACTTAAAAAATTTCTGATAATTTTGTATTTAAGCGCAAATTGTTAATGTAAATGGAAATGCCTTGTAACAGAGACCACAAAGTACAGCAAGGTATTGGAGCAAGTCAGAAGTCAGCCATTGTCAGCTTCTTGTAAGCAAAATCTCTGCTCATGCTTTAGAGCTGCATTAAACAAGTAGTGTTTTTTATTTCATTGCCAATGACAATTTTGTTAAAACACACATTTGTCTTCACCTATGTACATGCATATATAATGTCTTATATGGCCCAATTCTGTTACCTGCTTTTTTGGTTGAACTGCCTTAATGCATGTTTGCTCAGATGGATAATAAAGAATGAACTGGAGAGCAAGATGTCATCTCATGGAGAATATCAGTGATGACCTATATCTTCTGAATAAAGGATGCTAAATCCAGATTGTTGAAGCACCAGCTTTTAAAATCAAACAAAATACTGTAGTACCCTTTTAGGTTTTATGCCAACAGATTTCTCTAATTCTTTTCTTATGAGAAACCAATGGCTTGAAAAATTCTCCTTTTTTCTTTTTTAAGCAGAACATGATAAACAAATGCCTGTTTTTAAATTTAGACAGCCTTGGGGTAGATGTGAGAATACGCTGTGAATTAAGCATCCCTTGACAGATGGAAGCTTGCAAAGTGAGAAAAACCAGACTGACCTTTAGCGTGGTGCTGACAAGTGAAGGATTACACCATCTTTGGTATTAGGAGCCACATGTTATGTGTACCTCATCAGAGGGGCACATGTACACAGGAAACCCACTGTTCCCTGCCATTTATTAATAGTAATACTTGCCACAGTCAAAATATTTGGTACATTTAATGCTTTGAAGGATTAAGGAGCCAATCCCATTAATACTGAGCACAGGAAATTACTAACTCTCAGGACAACATCAGGTATCGCAGACACCAATTTTTAAAGAAACTTCTGTTTGTGTGATTTGGTTGTGGCTCCAGTTTTACACCTGTGTGTGAGGCCAAAGCAGGGTCAGGGGCTCCATAGGGTGAGCACTGGTAGTGATAAGGTCTCCCTGGAGCAACAGGGCAGGACCTGGCAGCCTGTCCTGTCCCACCCTCCGTCCAGGAGCAGGGCAGCCAGGGCACTGGAGGTAGCTGGAGAGGGGCAGTGCTCCTGCAGCTCTGCTGGGATAGGGACCCCAAAGAGCATGAAATGGGATCCTGGGATGTGGAAAGGGTGGGAGGAGGAACTGATGAGGGGACAAGATCACAGATGAGAATGGATAGTATGAGTTAAGAAAATATAAGTGTCCTTCTGGAACAAGGAGGACAAGAATTTATTTATTTAATTACTTATTAATTCATTATAGTCTTGTCTTTGGAAAGCATACAAAAGTGTATGGTTTAAAAAATTAATGTCTAATAGTACAGGGAACATAGGAACTGTGGATCCCTCTGAATGAAAATGTGCACACAGCTCTTGAGACCATGGATCTGGAAATCCACGTGAGGCACGGCCCATGCCTTCCTTCAGCCTGCTGGCTGAGAAGCACAGCTCCAAACTCTCAGAAACTCATCTTCTGTATGAAGAAGTTAATGCTTCTAAAGGGATCAAAGGTTCCCACTGCAGTCCCAGTAGCTTCTTTTCAGAGGTATACAAAGTACCTTTTGCAAATCTGATTTTATTTAAATTTCAGCTTCAATTCTTAGAGCTGAAAATAACTCTTGGATATGTCCATTTTTACAACCAAAAACACCACCCAAAGAAATACATCAGAAAAATCCTCTGAAAAGTCAGCAGAAATATCCCAAATGAATTAAAGAGAGGGAAAAGCAATACTTTGAAGTGACTCATTATCGTTTTAGAAATAATTTTTACCATCAAAAATTGTTCACCTTCAAATCTTTTCTTCTTTAACTCTACTAATTATTCTAAATATTCTTTCACATTTCCAATCTTATTTTACATGCAAAGACTGTTCATGTATCTTTTAATCTAAGTGGATTTGAGCACTGCAGCCCTAGGAGGTTGACAAGTTAAATTAGCAGACAAGCTTTAATGCCACAGCTACAATAAATCCCATTCTTATTTAAGAAATGTCCCTCAGATCCAGGCATTTTTTCCATTGATAGCCATGGACATGGTGTTAAGGAACATTTAATGGGCTTATGAATTTTGGGGGCAGACATACATTCTGCTTCTCATGGAGAAATTGGAAACAAGCACCAAGGGAAGATGTCTCAATTTGTTTCATTCAGTTAATATGAATACAATAAGGATTCTCCATGCCAGCCTGCTTCCTCATAAGAAAGGTGTTTTGCTCTTGCAATGCAGTTTTTCCATCCTGAATGCTGTAGACATGCTCAGTTTTTTCACACAGAGCCTTTTTTGTGGGGTTCTGCAGTGCTTTAAGTCTTCTGTAGCATGAAATATTTTATCCGTGGTGTTACTGAAGACATAGGCATAATGTAACATGGGCTCTGTCATAAAGTGCTTTGCAATGATTGTTTCACAGCTAAAACTGTCTTAGAGCCATCAGAAGCTGCTGAGATATAGGAATAAGCAGTGTAGATGTTCTCTAGGAAACTCAGGGACATTCAAAAATACTTGGAAAAAGTAATGTTCAATGTTTCATCTGGAACCTGCCAGCTAAATACAGGAAAATTCATTTGGTCATCTCAGGCAAGAGTAAATTTTAAACAAACATATCTTTACAGTCCAGTCCCAGTTAAAGAGCCCCATGGATCAGTTCAGTTGCATAAATAAAACTTCCATTTGAGGAAATCCCAGAAACTCTTACAGAGCTGGCAGATATGATATGAGACGTACAAGGGACCTACATATTCAGCAACTGGAGCTGGAAGCCAGCGGGAAATGTTAGGGCCTATAAAATAGTACCAGACACCTACGTGTAAGGTACTGAGCCTTTCCTGGAATCTCAGGTGTCTCCACAGATGATATCGAGTGGGTGTCCATAGAGATGTTTACACTGAGGTGTCTCAGACTATGAGCTGGATTTTGCCCACCTCATTTCATCTGCTGCCAGCCTTCTCTCTTTAGGTAATTTACTGCAATGAGGTTGCAGGGACTAAGGTAAAACCCCATGCTAGTACACAAAATTTTAGTTTTCTTGGTGACTGGGCTGAAATATAAGGGCTCTGTATTCCTGTGCTTCAGCTCAGCGTGATTTTGGTTGAATGAGTGCTGCCATGGGCCTCTCAAGCAGAGCTCCCTACTCTTTGGCTTTGTATGAGGACTCGTGTGTTGCTCTGGTTGCCTCCCATTATTTTGAATTTTGCAGGCCTGCATGTCAGATGAGCACAGCCAGAAGTGTTCTCTCTCTCCTTGTGACAATGTCCGTGTGCCAGGACCCAGCGAGGCAGGAGAATGGGGTGGCAGCACAGGAACCAAGGAAGCATCTGTGCTGCCTTTGTGTGCACTGAGGGCTCCCACACTGTGAGCAACTCTCAGTTCTAATCTGGCCGAAGTCCAGAGCCTTTGAATGGTTCCAGTAACTCACAGGAGTTGGATCATGCTGGGGAATCTGGCCAAAGCTGCTCAGGGTTTGTGGTTGAATGGGCTAAATTGAGCTAGAGAGTAGAGCTTGCTCTAACTGATTGCCTAATTCAAAACCATCATTTTTAACAGAAATACAGCTTCAATTAGACACATTTTTCCCCCTATTTAAACAGAAGTACATGTCATACAAACCATAAAGACTTTTTGTCAAGTTAGCCTACATAGGCTCCTTAGCCTGAGATGGCACTCAGAATTTCTGTCAGTCAGAAAAATATGCATGGAACAACCTATACATCTCTTCATGTCTTAAAAAATATCTAAACTCCTCCAGAGTGTGAAGGTTTGTTCTGAACAAAGACCTTGAGGCTCTTGTATGTGAACACAACATTTTCCATGTCTACTTCCAAGTTTTAGGATCACAGAATAGTTGTAGGGTCATATCACAGAATGGTCTGAGTAGGAATGCACCTTAAAGACTATCTAGTTCCAACCCTCTTTCCAAGGACAGGGACATTTTTCACTAGACCAAGTTACTCAGAGCTCAATCAAACCTGTCCTTGAACACTTCCAGGGTTGTGGATCCATCACTTCTTTGGGCAACCTCTTTCCAGTGCCTCACCACCCTCACAGTAAATAATTTCCTTCTATCATCTAATATCAACCTGCCCTCTTTCAGTTTAACACTATTTCTCCTTGTTCTGTCACTACAGGCCCTTGCAAAAAGTTTCTTCTCCATCTGTCATATTTTCCTCAAAAGGGTCTCAGTTGCTCTCATTGCTCCTTCTCTACAGGAAAGACTACACCTGTTCTGTTCTTAAGCAGACTGCAAAGAATGAGTTTTAGGGTTTTTATTTCTTTTGATCCTGGAACTACTGAGCCAGTTTTCATTCTTGTCTCCTATTATCTGTCTCCAGTTTCCTCCAAATGCACTGCTTGTGAAAAGGAGAGCTATGATCATTGAGAGATCAGAAGGTAAAGCAAAGTGAGTTAACTTCACTAAAACTGTATATCACCAGGTTGAATGGAGAGCTCAACAGAAAGCAGGGGACAGATTTCTTTCCTCAGTTCCAAATAGACTGGAAACTTGTTTCTTTCCTTAACTCTGGATTACACTTTAGGTAGGCAGGGTTACCAAATTAATCTCCAGCATTTTCTGCCCAGAAATAATGCTCATGTGGGTCCCAGACCATGCGTGGATACACAGAAAATCTAATGTAATTTGGTTTACTACACACACATCTCCAAGAAAGGCACACATCTGAATGTCTTACAAAGGATCTGGGATTGAATTCTACCAACATATTAGATTTGATTAGCAGGAGGGTTCAAGCAAGTCTCAGAATCTTAAAATACCTCTCAGATGAATATTTTGAGCAGAAGAAAAGTTAAATGCCGCTAGGGAAATCCAGGTATAGAGTAAACCCTGCACACATATGAGCTCTGAGAACAAAAACATACCAGCATTGATAAGTACAGGCAGTAAATGAGAGCCTACAGGGATAAGTGAGTGTAGCCAGTCCATGGTCTGGAGGAAGAACCAGGCCTGAGTCTGCCATTCAGACTGATGTGGGAACAACTTTATTTCTTGAGACATCCAGGTGTCTCCCATTCAAAAACCTACATCTTTTTATCATGGGAGAATAATTGTGTCATGTGTGTTGGCAGTCTCCTGTACTCTGTGACTGCCCTAAGAATCAACCTGTCTTTCAAATCAGCTTTTTTGGGCCCCTTTCTAACAGATACAGAGCTCATTTTTGTGTCTCTGGGTATTATTTTGGGTCCACAAAACAGAAAACAATACTGATCATTTTGAAAGGCAGGGGAGTTCTGTGCAGAATTAATGTATAAAAGATGCACCTACATGATCGTATAATTACATCCTGCCTTGCATTCTGATCGCTAAGCATTCAGTATTCTCAGGAAATTAATAACTTTACAAAGCAGCTGCTCCATCCACCAGCTTTAAAAAATAATATTGCTGTAGTAAACCATGGATTATTCTTTCTGATACAGGTAATCCTCTTAAAATTGACCATTCTGTAGTTTAACAAATTTATCTTTCTTTCAATGTGTTTTGAGCTAAGAACCAAATGGTTAAATAACCATTACACACCTTTAATTTTGGACAAAGTATTAAGAAATTTTTAAAAATGAGGATAGCTTCAAGTAGTTTTCCTTAGCCAAACAATATAATTTGGATGTTTGAGAGTTAAAGGTATATCCTAGCATTCTGTCCTTCATGTTAAGTCTGTAAGGAATCATACATTAACAACTGCAGAAAAATCTACACATTTATATTTTAAAGCCTTGTCACCAATGGGAATATTCATTTTCCCATGCTGCAGTGTTTTACAGGGGCAAATTATTCATTTAGTAAAGCTAAGTGGGAATTGTTCAGTAAAATGTTTTGTGGTAGAAAGTGCTGGTTTGTCAAAACAGAATCCTTCCAAGGGGACAGTGAAAGGAACGAAGGTTAAAAATTCTGCTGAAAATATCCTCAACTCTGAGAATCATCTGTCCTGTGATTGCAGCACTTACCTGAATAATCTGAGCTTGATTTGGCTCCGCTCACAAGGGTGCTGAGGGCAGGACCTCAAAGCTGGCTGTCACATGTATCAATAAAGAGTCCTCACTGCTTGGCTACCCAGAACAGTACTCAGGTTCCTTCTCCTTTCTATATAACAGTCCTGTGAAAAACATCATCTTTGGAAGATGATAGTTTACATTTATCTCACAGTGAAAAGATGGTCTTTATTGTCTTATTTTTTGCTGCAAAATATCCTCATGTGACCCTATCGAGTTCTAACAGCACTCACTAGCTGTTGAGTAAAAATTGATCTTTGAGATTGCTCTTGGCTCTAAACTTTTTGAAGGGTGAACTATCATATGGGTAGAAAAGTACACTATCAGGTTTCCTGCTTTGTGGTTTCAGAAAATTTCTCAGGTCTCCCATATGCTTTCATACTTAAACTACTAAGGGAAATTCTAGCTAGCACAGCTGATGGGAGTCTATGGTTTATTGCTCTTTGCACATGTCATATTCCTGGTGCAAACTGGCAGGCAGTAGGATGGTATTTATGCTCAAATGTACATTGATAAACTCAAACATGATGCTTATTTCTGCCACATTTTTGTATACATAAGACTCATACCTGTTCTTATTTAAGTAAATCCTTTACACATTTTCATAGTAAAACAATCTTGTAACAAAAGTCAACCAAGCCCATGCAAGTATTTGGAAAGGTTAGTCAATTTTCCACTGCTATCAAATTTCTTTTCTTGAAAAGCTGTGTAAACAAATGTTATTTTGGAAACTCTTAGCAAAGGTCTAACATTTGCATTTGTTCAAATTTATTTTTATTCAAAAGCCTCTCTTAGGTTATTGTTGCGTCTGATTCTTTTACAAGTTCAAACTTGCTTGTCAGGAGCACTTCAGTTTGAAAATTTACTGCTTTGTGGCCTTTTAGACCCCTTAAATCCTTTACCTAAGTGCTCCTGAAGACCATGACAAATAAAGCACAAAACCTGGGATTTTGAAGGAAGAATGAAGAAAAATTCTTGGTGGCTTTTCTGAACTGTCTTTAAAAGGATCACTCCAGCATGAGCCCTGCATAGCTCTCAGACTGCTGAAGGTTTGAGGTGACAGTCAATGATTTATGGTGAAAATGGCGATAGGACAATTTTTGCAAACAGTTCAGCAATGGTCTCACTTTATTCCCAGGAAATGTTATTATTGGCTGCACTGCTAAGTACATTCAATACCAGGACTGATTTCTGGCCCCCAGTCCAAGTGGTGAAGGGTGGTTTGTGTCTCTGCTGCTCAGAGGCAGCTCAGATTGTCTGCACCAGTGCTATGTAGTGTGATTGGTGCTGGACCTCTGCTGGGCCCCATGAAATCCCCCAGTGGCCTCAAATCATAACAATCTTTTTTTGTGTATGGTTCTTAGTTCAGTTCACAGTGTCAGGAATAGTGAGGACTGTGTTATAGCCTGACAGAAATGTGTTTTCTTAGCATGAAGTGGAAAGAGTGAACTCTGTGAACTGAGCTATGGGGTGAGGGCATGTTTGAGGATGTAAAACCTGGTACAATGTGTTACAGGACTATGTGAGATGAGCAGAGCCAAACCTGATGTGGCTTCCTCATCATGACCCCTTGGAAGTGGCTTCCAAAGCTAACCATCCCAAAAACTGTGTGAGATGTTTTCCCCAGGACGATTAATTCACTTCAGAGGAAAAATTTTGAGCAAATTAACACGACATGGATCTCCAGGAGACAAGGATCAATGGGTTATCTGGGGACCTAAAATAAGTGATAATTTAGACAGATCAGCAACTTCTGTGAGAGTTAGGATGGGGCAATGCTGAGTAAAACAGAAAATCCTGCTTCATATTTTTCTCAAGTTTGATATTTAGAGTTTAACAAGTGGTCAGTCTTCAGCCAGATCACTGAGAACTCTGATGAGATGAGGACCATTGGGGAAGGACTCCAGGAAAGTAGCCATGTGAAAATGAATTAATGATATTTAAGCTTGTTCAGAAAAATACATATTTTTATGCAGCAGATTTCAGAAATATGCTGTAAATAATCTAGTTAAAAATGCAGAGACATTTAAACACTCCTGATGGAAGCACAGGACATTTCCTGAAGATTAATGACTGTTTGGGAGAAGCTGTGGCTTGAAATTCAGCTGAGAGCCATTAGCCTCAGCTAGCCATCAATCCTCCAGAAAGGTTTGGTGCCAAAGTCATTATTACAATTAGGAGTTTAAAACATATAGGTGTAGTGCATTTTCTGTGCATGATGAAGATGCCATTTTGACATCTCTGGACTCTTCTGGAGAATTCTGCTTTTGGCTAGATGAATGGCTTGGGGTCTCTCAGGGGTATTCTAATAATTTAAAATAATTTAAAACCTCAATTATGCAGCGCCCTGGAAGAGCGGTTGTGAACATCAGACTCAGTCATGCAAACATGTCAAGCAAATAACACCTCGTAAAGAGAACAGCCACTTTGTCTCATCAGTTGAGAAGTGCTGGATATTAGAGTTTTGTTAGCAAGTCATTAGCTTCAGCATAATTAAAAACCCAGGATCCAGCTGTTAATAACTGGCTGAAGGAAAACTGTGTGGAGAAAATCAGATTTGGAGTTTTTGCTGGTAAAGGTTAAGGGGTTATTATTACACACAACAAAGCTAGTGGTAGATGCAGTGTCACAGTCAATGGAAACAAGAATGAGCACTTGGTCCTTTTCACCAATGTGGTACGTGAACTAGAAGGGTCATATCTTCACATAGTTCAACAGAAGGTTTTCTCTACTGCCTTTTGGACTGTTTTAACCATACTGGCAAAGCTCTAGCTAGCTTTTTTTAGTTATGGCTGTCGGTTCTTACTTCACAAATTTCATAAATAAGGGAAAATGGACCTATCCATCTTCACTTCCTCTATGTAGGAAGCTATTTGGCTTTCTGCTGATACTGAGTGAAAGGATGGGTCTTCAGCTAAAGAGTACTTTACAGTTTTGTGCTCTGAGGCCATCAAGCAATGGAAAATCTGCCACTTTCCTCAGTGTTTCTTTTCATTCATTTATGACCTCATTGTAAACATGTGTCCCTCCTGTTTCTGAATTAGACTGACCTGGCCCCATCGACAAGCCTGTTCTTGAAGTTAATTAGTTAACTTTTCCTGGTAATTATCATTTGACATTTCTTTCCCAATCTTGTACTGTAATCAAATTAACTTCTCATCTTACTGATAGCCAACAAAACCCAATTCTTTTAATCTCTGCATTGGGTCACCTGAGCTACATAGAAAAATAGAAGCGCTTTATGCTGTAGAGATGTAACAGCCACATTAGCCATGTGGAAGTTTATACTCTGTTGGTTTTCCATCAGGAAATCAATGTTACTGAATTCATTTATTTCCAGGATAGCAAAGGCAAATCTACCATTCCTTGTTCTTCAGTGCTTAGCTTCATGTTTGAGCGTACTAAATATCTTATTTAAATATTTTGTTTAATTAGTCCAGTTTCTTAATTGATTCAGAACATTCTGCCATTAATCATTACCCCACCAATCTATTTGTCGTCTGCTAATTTTATTCATAATAATGTTGGTCAGTTCAGCAATATTTATAAAAAATTCTGGTTCACCAATCTAAATTATTTATATCTAAACATCCTGTGTTCAATGAACTTTTCCCAACAGGTTTGCCCCAAGACTGAGGACAATGAAAAAAGTCTGGATTTTATAGACTTGAAAACTGAGTAATAAACAATGTTTTTTAAAAGTTGGGTTACTTTAGAGATTTGAGATAACTTTGGAACTGATTCAAAGTCCATTAAAGTCAGTGACAATCTATGTATGGACTTAATTTGCCATCAGAAATGTCTTTTCTTTGTGTGATGTTGAGGTTTATTTCTTTTCTTAGAGACATGTAGCCTCCTCTTTGCTGAAAATTCCTTATTATAAAAAACAATAGACCATCAGCAAAATCCCATAGCTACATTTAAAAATTATCTGCTTAATTGTGTAGCATTATATAAGCCTATAAACCTCTTTAGATTATTCTTAAGAAATGAAGGCCTCACTTCCTTCTTTTTGTAACTTTCCCTTCAGACCCAAGCACACAAGTGGTGGTGAAGGAATATGAAAGAAGGAATGAGGAAGTGGGTTTAAATGGAAGCAAGGAAATAAATAAAGGCTGCCAGCACTATGCAATTGTTCTTCTACAGCTTATCTTGGAAAGCACTGAATTCACCATGAAGGGCAGAGAAGGCAAAAAGACCAAAGACGTGAGACTCGTTTTATCCCTGCAGATTGCTACAAATACAATATTAAAGGGGAGCAGTGTAATATTCTTAATTCAGATGACATAATTTCTGACAAATAAGGTTCTTATTAGTGAGGTGCAGGACCAGAAATCCTGTTTTAAAATTATTAGGATTGTACTTCAGTTTCTTGGAAGTTTAAATGTGACTTCTAGGACAGTTAATTTTCCTAAGTTTCTTGCAATCTCATAATACTTTGTTCTTAATATGTCATCATTTGACTGTTCACTCATACTTCCTTCTTGCCAGTGAGAATGTGTTCAGTAATGGGTACAGCACCACAGGATTTTTACCGCAATGTGTGATTCCTGTAGCAGAGGTATCCATATGTGTGATGAGCACCAGGAGAATTCTGTGCTCAGAAGAAATGTTAGTCATTTTCTCCAAATGAGAAACTGCCAGGGAAATGTGTCAAAATGAACACAAGAAAATTATCTGCCATAAGCAGTCATCATTCCCAAGGGAGGGTCAGTGCAAAGGACAGGGGTGTTCGTGTCCTACTGTTCTAAAATCTCATGCTACTCATGAGTGATCAACCTGCAAATCACAGTGGTTGCCACTTTTTATTAGCCCTGTTCAGATAAGGGCTTATCCTCTCTAAAATGGTGAGCACTACCAACTGATTTGGATCCCTAAGTTTTCCTGTACAATGGTGAGTGTAAATCTAGACAGCTATGGTAGCTCTACATTCTCACTGCAGTCATTTTCCAGTTTGACAGGCTACAAGGGAGCATATAAAGCAGCAAAGGAAATGCAAGACATCTGTAACAAAACCAGTGAACATGCTATTGATTTGTTTCCCTTGCTGGTGTGGTCCTGGCATTGGTCTCTTTCTCCAGAGAAATGAGTTAAAGAAACAAGTCCAGTAGAGAACATGGAATTTTACTTCCATTCATCTTCCTTATTTTGCAAGCACCACATTCTGCAAATCCCATGCCAGTAAAGCTCTTGGATCAGTCCTCAAATTCTTCTGGATCCTTGAGGGAGGAGATGTCAGAGCTGGCCAAGAATCTAAGTGGAAACTGATGACAGAAGCTGACATTAATCAGCTCCACAGTATGTTCTGCCCAGCAGGTTTCTTCCAATAAATCAAAGGGCTTGAGATTCAAAGGGCATTTAACCATTGGAGAGCAAGTGTTCACTGTGGTCTGTAGCAGCTAAAGATGATGAATTTAATATTGATTTTCGTATATAACCCCAGCCACATAACATTTTTGTGATTTTACATATAAATACACTGGAAAAAATTCTCAGATGGGGCAGGTCAACAAAACTCCACTGATTTTACTACTTTACATGAACTGAAGTTTTATTCCCCAGTATATGAATAGAAAGAAATGGTGCTATGTTTTCTCTTTGGTTTTTTTTTGAGCCAACAATGTTGAGAAACCAAAACATCATCATATTTGCAAAATTTCTGCCATTCTTGTGATAAGCTGTTTCCCCATGCACAGAGCAGTCATTTAAGGAAATAAAGTAAACAGTGTTACATATAGGTCAAGATTGTTCACCAGTGGGAGTATTAATCCATAGTTCCATAGATCCATGGCCTCAGCTGGGTTGCTTCAGTGAGCAACACTCATCAGTGGCAAGAAGCTTTTGGCATCCTGAAAAGTCTTTTATTCTTTGATTTTCAGATTCTGTGTGTTGGGTGGGATAGGGGGTTGTTGTTTTTTTCCTTCTGTCTTTTGAGTTTTTTATCAATAACAAGCTCCTATAAATACATTAACAACAAAAGGAGGGCTAAGGAGAATCTCCATCCTCTTTTGGATACAGAGGGAATGTAGTGACAAAGGCTGGGGAAAAGACACTTAAGGCCTTCTTTGCCTAAGTAACACCAGTTATACTCACAGAAGCTGCCTGGATCCCAGAAATGGAGCCAGAAATGCTGAGAAGTTTGCTGACCTGGAGAAAGAGTCTTATATTGCATTAGGAGAAAACATAGAGTCTATGAGTGTGGAAGATACACACAGGGTGGTTAGAGATCTAAACACACATCTCATTCCTGATCTTGCCGTGAAATTCAGGGACACGCTAGAATCTTTGAAAAACACTGCAGTGGTTTAGAAGGTTTGTGCCCATTGATTCCATCCAGCCACAGGGCTTAAAAATACCTAGTACACGCTTAAACACAAGACCTGGGCATATGTTAATTGAAAACTTTTCCCCACAAAAATGTAATTCTTCAAAACCTCTCAGACCATTCAAATTTGGGACTACCACTACCAGAACTAAAAGTAGGGATCAAATATTCCTCACCAGATTAAATAACATGCTTCTCTTCAAATGCTGTGCCTACAGCACTTATGGGTCTTTAATGTGTATACCCTGTAGACAAGGCACAGAAGCAAATACAGAATGTGGTGACTGGCAAATTGCGGAATTAAATTTAACCAGATCATAATGGTATCATTTTACATCCACTTACAAGGATGTATTTAGACAGAAAAATGCGCAGTTCTCTGTGCTGCTGCCCGCCTGAGTATTCTCATAGAGTGTTCCTGCCACCTCATGAAGAAGTTAGGCAGACAAGCATACTTAAGACACAATCTACAGTGTTAAACGGGCAGAGTTCTTCAAAATTGGATATTTTTCCACTGCAGGATGTAGTGCAAATACTGATGAGATTTTTCTTTTACATGGGAAATATTTTGAATGGTAGTTATTAACTCCAGTAATACCTTAACATCAAGTTTTCTTGTGAAGACAGTGTTTCAGGTGATCCGTTTCATGGCAATACATGAAGAGCACTTTTCCGGAAAAACTGGCTTGTGGGCGCACTGTGCACTGGGTAAAAAATAGTCTGGACAGCCCAACCCAGAGAGTGGTGGTGAATGGAGTTACATCTAGTTGGCAGCTGGACATCAATAATGCATTCCCAGTGCTCAGAGCTGGGGCCTGTCCTGTTCAATTTCTTTATCAGTGATTGGGATGAGGGGAATCAATCATCCTCAGTCAGTTTGCAGATGACACCAAATTGACTGGGAATATTGACCTGCTGGAGGGCAGGAAGGCTCTGCAGAGGGATCTGGACAGGCTGGACTGATGCTAAGGGCAGTTGTGTGAGGCCAGGTGCTGGATCTTGCCCTTGGGTCACAACAACCCCTGTAGTGCTACAGGCTGGGGAAGAGTGGCTGGAAAGTGGCCAAAACCAGATGGACCAGGGGATACTGGTTGAGAGCAGCTGAGCCTGATTGTGCCCAGGTGGCCAAGAAGGCCAGTGACATCCTTGCCTGTATCAGCAATAGAGTGGCCAGCAGGACCAGGGCAGTGATTCTCTCTCTGTACTTGGCACTGGTAAGACACCATGAGTAGAGTTATGGGACAAGAGGGAACTCTTGTGTGTCCCCTCACAAGAGGAAAGACATTGATTGAGGTCTTGAAGCATATCCAGAGAAGGGCAACAAACCTAGTGAAAGGTCTGGAGCACAAGTCCAGTGAGGAGTAGCTGAGGGAGCTGAGAGTGTTTAGCCTGGAGAAGAGAGGCCTCAGGGTTTACCTTATTGCTTTCTACAACTCCCTGAAAGCTGGATGTTGCCAGGTGGGCCTGTTCTCCCAGGTAACAAGCAAAGTGGCCTCAAGTTTCACCATGGGAGATTTAGGTTGGCTTTTAGGAAAAAATTCTTCAGTGAAAGGTTTGTAAAGTGTTGTGAGAGACTGCCCAGGGAAGTGGTTACATCATTATGCCTGGGGCACTTGGAGACAGTATAGTGGTGAACTTGGCAGTGCTGGGGTCATCACTGGACTTGATGATCTTAAAGGCTTTTCCCAACATAAATGATTCTATAAAAGCTCTCATATTTCTGCCAACATCATCTACTCTCTGCTTGCTGACTTTGCTCACTAAAATACTCAGGCTACTGGAGCAGGAAGAGTACATTATCGACAATTAGTAAAATAAATTTGGCTTCTGCCCTGCTAAGACTATTTTAGAGATGTTACCTTAGGAATTTTCTGGCAAAATAATTTTGTTATTTTTAGAAAGCAGTCACTTGTTGCTACTTAAACATTTTACAGAAATGTAGCAATTAAAAATGGTCCAGAAATGGTTTTGGAGTAATATCTGGTAGATGTAAGAATGACACAAATACTTTTCCATATTAGAAAAGTCAGTAGCACGGTAAGAGCCTGTAAGACATAGAAAAACAGCAGCAAAAAGGCCTAAACTACGAACCTGCTTAGATCTATGAGTGTATGCATGGTATCGTTCAGGGAGTAGTTAGAATTTATGCAAGAAATTGAAAAGACTCAGTTTTATATGAAGACTGGGAAAATGGTGGAAACATGATGAAAATTACATTTCTTATGAAGCTGCTTTTGTGCTGTTAGCCTCAATGTGGCAAATCTGGCACCACCAGCACTTTGGTGTGAAAAATGCTAATCGGGTTATGATATCTTATGTCATAAATTTGTGGAACAGTTTTATAAAAGAGTTTGAATACCCACTACTTCAAGGTTACTTCTCAGAGTTAAAGGAAAAAAATCCCAGCTGTATGCAAGGGTAATGGGGGGAATTTTCCATCAGAGAGACTGTCTCAAAAGGAAGGCTCAAATGCTGGCTGCAGACCCCCTCCTTCCCACAAGTGGGTGAAGTGGTTACATAACATGTGCAGTAAGTTACATGAGGAAAGAGCTACCAGTCTATTAAAAACATGGTAACAGCACCCACCTCTACTACATACTCAACAGAAGAAGAAGATTGTAGCTCTCCATTTAGGATCGGTCCTTTCTTTGGAATACTACTTCTGGCTTCAAGAGCCAGGAGGAATGTTCTCAATACTCTTAAGTAAAATAAAATTAAGTTTTCACCTTAAGAATATCTGTGGGTTTGTGTGGCTTCTTTCCTCTAATGACTGAGAATCTGGGGAGAAAAACATTTCTTTTACTTTGCTTTCCTTTTTCTTTTAAAGTTTTGGCATTTCCAGAAAATAAAACTAAACAACTATTTTTATCTTTCCATGGGCACATTGATATTTTTGTAGCAGAATAATAGAAGAATGTGGAAAGAGAAGAGCCACCTTTTGACTCCAACAATTGAATTGCACTTCAGTACAAATGGAAGAAGTTCTCAACTGTTTGAGACAGGGTAGCTGAGATTAATGACTTGCATTATTGTACTAGTCTAACCAGTGCAAGTTTTTCATATCCTCTTCAAAGATGGTGATGTGCAGACAGGAAGACTGGAATTGACTGTGCATGCACCAACCAAGCTGACCATGTCACCCATTTGTGGGAAAGAGGAGTAAAGAATGAATAAATCAGGTCCTCATCTAGCATATGAGTCTTCATTTTAGAAAGTCTCTCTGATGGAGGACAGACCTGCTGATGTCTCCCCCATCATGACCCTTACATACAGCTGGGATTTTATTCTTTCAACTTTTGAGAGAAGTCATTAAAACAGATATCTTGGGGCTGCATCTGAATGTGGTTATACCAGTTAGCTCAGAAGTGAAAGGAACTATCGGTTCTCATAACTAATCTGCACATGGATGTGGGAAGACACACTTAGAAGGAAATTACTTTAAAATTTGGGTTCAGTTTTTTGCCTTATTTTCTTAAACCTGTTCAAATTCAGGAAGGAAAAAAAAAAACGAAAATCAAGCTAAGTGGAATGTTATAGCTTTTGAATCAAGTTTTTAATGAGGAGATGATTGGTCAAAGGTGTAGCCAGTTCCAACATTACAGTGTGTACAAAGATCTCCAAGCCCATATTAATTTCAGAATTGCAGGTTCAACTGATATACGAATATACCCATTGGGAAATCGAAGGTGTTTCTTCTTGTTGCTTGTTTGTTATTTTGCCCTTGCTTTACTTCATCTATCAGTAAATGGGAGAGTGCCAGAGGTGCTGGGAGTTGCAAGGGAATGACCAAGGAGACTTCTGGCATACAGCTCTGCAGCACTGGTATTAGAGGCAACAGATTCAATCCAGATTCAGGCATCTTCCCAGTGCACCCAAGTTTAAATTATTGCCATCTTAAGTGCTACATCTAATCAGTGGACCTTGATGGGTGTCTTGTGGAAGCAGTTCATTCATGCTACCCTTTGAACCTGGGGATTAAGAGTTTATTTTACTGACAGTCTATGGAGCCAGAGTGACCACACACATTCCTCAGGTGGCTGGGACAAATCCAGGCATTGGTGCTTTTCAACCAGATTGCTAAACTATGGCAGCAATGCTCTAATCTGTAGTGCAATAGTTTGGAAGCTTTCTGTAAAAGTTTGAGCGCTCAGATACATTTATTGCTTTCTTTAGGAGTGATTTATTACCATATACTATATGATTGTGTACCTGGAGTGGTCCAGAAAATTGTTTAGTTTCTTATGAAGCAGATGGAATACATTACCTTGAATAAAAACTGGCACTAGTGTTTGTTTTGTTCAACCCTGGAGCCAATTTGCATGTTAAACTGGAGCCTCCTGAAAGCAAAGGACACCGAACACAGGCCAGCCTTAAGTTCCTGTGCAGGTATCCTGTGTCAGCTATTCTGCTCAATCATTTAATCAAATAATGCTCTTTCACCTATTCTAGTTTCTCATGCTCTTCTATTTTTTAAGACTTTTTTTTCATCCCCAAAACACTTATATATTCACTTTAGGAGAAAGCAAGAGCTTTTCTGGAGGATGGATATGAGAAGGTTAATTGCCTGCACTACCACAGGTACTTTGCATAATTTTTTTGAAGCTAGTCAAGGCCCCTGCCTTGATCTCCCATCTGTTAGACTGAGAATATAGTGGTTGTCAGCTTCGCAGCAATGTGAAACTTTTGAGATTATAGAAAGTGCTGATACTGTGGGACTTGTAACTCAGACTTGGTGAACAAGGGAATATAGAAATTTAGAGGGCAGTTTAGGTGGGGTTTACAAACCTGAATAAGAGAGTGTGATTGATACAAAAAAATCCATGTACTAGTATAGGCCAATAGAGATCTTTCTTTTTGCCAGCTGTTACTTGGGAACATGTATTTCTACAACTGGCACACTCAGAGTTACTGCCTTGACTGAGATGATTAACTAGGCACTTACCTCCTACTTGAAGCTCTTTGCAATTCAAAGATTAGGGTGAGAACCATTAACAGCCAAAACTACAAAATTACAATGCCAGGTGCAAGGCACAGCACAACACCACAAAAACAAAGATGCTGGATTCAGGTTTGGCATCCTCCCTCAGGGTTAGCTGAGGTACAAAGGAAGCAAGAAAACAAGATATAATGCTCTTCTCAAATCTCTTGAACTCAAACATCCATCTTAATCCCATGATTGCCCTAACTACCAAGCTATAGCAGATTATGAGGCATCCTTTGCCTTTTTGAGAAGTTATACCAGCACATATTAATTAACTCAAAGAATTCTTAAGGCAAATAGAAAACATATACAAGAAAAATTTGATGTAATGCAGTGATAGGTTTTTGTTCCTCTGAAGGCTGGGTTATTGGTTTAGTGTATTCTATTATAAATATTTTTAATTTAGCCCATATTATTTGGAAGTGGAGTCCATGGCTCTTCTATTACAGAAAAAAAAAGTCAGGATCATTCCTGCAACATCTCTTATTTCTGCAGAGCTTGGTATTTTCCAACCATAGCAAATGAACAGATTGATCCTATCTCTTAACCTATAGCTTTTAATTTATTCCCATGTAAGAAGAAAACTTGTGAAGTGCTCACATCAGATCTCTCTCTCCTCCAGAGCGGGTTTTGTGCTAAAACCTGTTGGTTTCTATCAGCTGTACTTCACCACATTCAAAGAATGAGGCAGTCCTAGACAGATTTTTACAGAAGTGTAATGACCAAAGCTGTTAAGGCAAGAGGTAATATTTTAGACAAATCCTTCTCTCTAGTGTTCCTTAGTCACTGCAATCTTGTCTAGTATATTTTGAGTCTGTATCGAAGTCCTTTTATTCAACCATGTCTTATTTTAAACACAAATTATCATACTTACCTGGAATAAAACTTGGCTACAAACCCTTTATTAGCTTTGAAATATTTATTTTACATTCATTGTAAAAATGTTAGCTATTTGTGGCACTGTTCTGTGAGTCCATTAATCCTTGAGTCCTTCTCATAATATCATTGTCCCCATTAACAAGACATGTTTCAGACTTCAAATCTTATCTACTAATATTCCTGTTATACCAAGTGTGACAAGCAACTCCACTTAATTGTTCTTGCCTATTCAAAGTAGCAACTACTTTCAAAACACAAGAAGAAATAGCCCATCCATAACTGCAGGTTGGAAGTGGCTTAAGTTCAAGTGTCTGCTGTTGTTTTATATCACAGTATCGCAGGATGGATGGGGTTGCAAAGAAGCTCTGGAGATCATCTAGTTCAAGCAGGTTTGCCTAGAGCAGGTTGCACAGGGTTGGTTCCAGGTGGGTTCTGAATATTTCCAGAGAAGGAAACTTCACAATCTTTCTTGGTCAGAGCCTGCTCCAGTGTTTTGTCACCCCAAAGTAAAAAAAAAAAATATTTCCTTGTATTCAGAGAGAACATCCTGTGTTCTATCAGTTATTCCCATTTTCCTTATCCTGTTCCCTGACACCACTGAAGAGTGTCAGGCCCCATCCTCTTGACATTGACCCTGAAGATATTTGTATATATATCCTCAGGAACAGTGAGGATGTTACTATGGATCCAGCTGTTATGACCGTAGGCCTAGGAGAAACCCTCTGTAATGGCAGCTGGATGGCCAACCCATTTGGGAGGCATCAGACCATACATGGGACAAAAACATTAAGCTCCTGGATATATTTTCCAGTCAGAGATGGCATGGGGCTCTGTGCTTTTCTTATTCCTTTAATGACATGAGAGAAAATTCTATGTTTCAGAAAAAAAAGAAGGTGTCTACAAAGACTAGATTGCCTCAGAGCTCACAAGGCAATTGAAAATGTTGTATTGGTAAAGGGCTGGTTTGTGGTGGTGGTTTGAGCACTGTCAGAAAACTTAGGAGAGGAGGCTGAAGACAGAGACAGGAAGATAACTGGTATCATTACCCTCTTCTCTGTCATGACAGTGAGGAAGGAAAAATTTGCATTGAAGTTGGTAAACTGGATTTCATCCCAATCAATGTCTCTAAAGCATTTTACTACCTAAACTTCTTTCTGTGTCTCCTACTTCTGCTGATCTAATAAATTAGCTTCAGACTTAACAGGAAATGACTTCTACCTCAAGACTGAAATAAATTTAGCAAGAAATTCAAAATGTCAGGATTTTTTTTAAATAGCTATCTGTATGCTCAAAATTAGAGGTCACAGTGAAGGTATGATGATAAAATTGGTTTTAAGCTGAGTGCTAATGGCAGCCTGATGTCTAAAACAAGTGTCTCCTGCTATAAAGTTCATTCAGCTTATATTGCTGTCCAGCCTAGCTCACCTTTGTTGGAAAGTACTATTTACATGTCTTTTATTCTTCAAGTCATATTGCTATTATCCTTCTTCCAGCAAATGTCAGTGAATGTCTTCACTGTATCTATAACTATGTTTAAAAAATCTTTCCAATCAAATCAGAACCATTCCCAAGCCAGTTTAATTTTTCCTAGCTTTCCTGGAGAGGTGGAGAGGTGAAAGCACAGCAGGATGCTTGCATTCAGCAAGATCAGGTTGAAAGGCATATTTTAGAAACCGGGAAAACAGTAGGAGCAGAGAGCTGAAATATTTAATTCACAGAAAAAAATATGGGAAAAGAAGAACCTTAATAATTACTTATATAATGGAACAGCCACAAAAATAAGACAGTGTGAACTTCTAGAGACTAATGAAAAAATAAGATTAAAAATGCATGTAATGGAGTAAAACAGGAAGGGGTGAAATGGTACTGATCAGCTTAGTAAGCTATGGTCTTTATAGATGAGGTACCTGACAGCGACGCAGCAGAAAGGTGTTTTATCTGGAATTCAGGGGTGGTAAGTAAGATCAATTCATAGATGCTTGTGGAGAACTCTAACATAGCAAGAGTGTGGTAGGCAAAGGGACAGATTAGATAATGCAGCATAACAACATTACATTGTTCATGGCAGGAGGTAAAATGGAGTTAAGGCGCTGAAGAAATTCTTAAAATGTTTCTTCTAAAAACTGTTACTAGTACAGACCTTCAAATGTATTAGTATGCTTCTACCTCCCTCATGGCTTTGAGATTCCTTTTCATACTATTATGTAGTTTCACAAAGGTGCTGTGCAATCTGGGGAGCAGTAGAAGGAAGGTGAATATCAACATGAAGTCAGTGGTGCAGTCAAGAACAACAAATAGCTATTTAGCACACCAGATATCTAAAATACACTCACAGCTTTGGCTGGACTTTTGCCAGCCTGAATTTGGTTCACATTCATGCCAGATTTATTTACTATGGTTTGGATACAAAAATTAAGTGAAAGTAGGGCATTTCCAAGACCTGAACCCAAAGCTTATAGTGAAACTTGGAGCGTGTGAACCTTTGCAGCTTGAAACCAAAGAAAATGTTTGCATGAACCCTTGCTAAGCAAGCCCGCTGTGTTTCAGAGGAGCTCTAATAAAAACCACACTGCTGTGAATCACTGAATATTCCATACTTTGACTTGGTAAATTTATGTAAGTTCCATGACAGTCCTTTTAAAGAGTTCATTTTTCACTGAGCTCGGAGCCAAATCATGAAGTCGTTGATGAGTTCTGCTAAATCCTTACCCAGCCTAATCCTACTAAGGTTAGAGGGAGATTTGACTGAGTAAGGAGAAAACAAAAACTGATTTGGACTTGGATACAGTAGCTTGAATTTATGGTTAAAGAGCTTGAATAAATCTATATCCACTAATGTGGATTAAACATAAACAAATAACAGAAAACTCTGTTCAAAAACTAGTGAAAGACCAAATTCAGATGGTTTTCCCAACCTGCTGTCAGCCATGTTTGTTGACACGCGGAAAAGGTCTTTAATGACACACCTAATGATGCTTTTTTCTCACAAACTTCATCCAGTTTCAGGACTGCTCTGGCCACAGACAACTCCTGTGTAGCTAATAAACGTATTTTCTGTTATGGTATCTCCATTCCTTAAGGCATTGGAAGCTCTGAAGTGAACAGAATGAGATTTTACACAGAGTGGACTTGTTAAAGCACTTGAGTATTTTGTTCTACAACTAATTTTCCCTCTTTCTTTGCTCTCAGTTGCAGTGATGACAAGGAAAATAACTCACAGTGATCAGAAATTGCTCCTCTATTTTTTAAAAATTTGAAACACTGTGAAATTCTAGGAATTGAGCTGTGACACCCAAACCACTTCACTGATGCTACTTTCACACCATTATAGGATGAACTCAGCATGTGTGGTCTGTTCCTCCAAAATCAGTTCAGACCAGACCAGGTCCAGGACAAAAAACTCATTGTTCAATGAACTTGTCTAACCAAATCTCTGCTTTTCCCCTCTGTTTCTTGCCCAGCAAAACCCAGGTTTCTCCTATAGTATCCTCTTTACAAGCTAAAGCTCAGCCTGCTTTTTCTAGTATGCAACCTCCTCTCTGCTTTCTTACACCTTCCCTACCATCTGCCTGGCTATTTTCAATTCCTTCATCATATTTCAGTCTGTTTTCTGTGTCAATTCCAGCCACATTTCCCACCAACTCATCCCATTTTCTCCAGTATCATGTTTTCATAATCCCCTACAAACACCTTATTCTATTTTTTATCTTATAATTCACAATCCAATGTCTCTCTCTTCCTGATTACATTTGATGCATTCAACATGGCTTTGATAATTTTGCAGGTTGTTGCCCCAGTTGGAAGAAAACACAAGGATGTGAGGTGACAGGGAAAGGTGAAATTCTGTTTTGTGTTCCTTATTAGGCAAAGAAACTAAATGGTGAAGCACTTTCCATTGGCATATTTCAATATATTTCCAAATGGTGATTTTTGGGGTTGCCACAGATCAGTAAATGCAAAATGTTCAAGCATAATTGGCAAGTACAGTGATCATGGAGCTGTTTTAGAGATCATGGGAGCAGTTGTTAATCCTTTTTTCAAGAGCTCAAAATTCAGGAAAATGTAGGTTGATCTTCAGATCTCAGCATGTACTGCACAGATGCACATGAACTTCTATTGGCTCTGACTTCCCACACACAGAGCACAAAAATGCTACTTAAACAAAACAGTGAGCAGAAGTTATTAACATTAAAAGCCCCACACTTTTTGGGTTTTTCCTTCAACTCACTGAATGATTTGATTGGCAGTTGCCAAAATATCACTGAGGCAGGCAAAGTCACGGAATATTTTAGTCCAAATGGTTGCTATTCTGACATAGTTGTAAGCAGCTGACAACTGTATTTTATAATGGCACATATCAAACAACCTGAATAACATGGAGTGCTACCAGACAGACCTATAATTAGAATTGGACAAGAATCAACTTTCCCATAACCTCCAACATTTTTTTTGGTTGTCCTTTGGCACAAACCCAGCAGCTTTTGAGGTTTTACTAAAAAAAAGAGAACAAAACCACTCCTATTAACTTGGTGATCAGACTACTCACCTACACCCTCTACTTGCTGGGGATGATCTCTATGTTTTATTTCCTTTGTTTTCTTCCCCTGGTATAGCTGCTTCACTTTGTATATTTATTATTCATTGATCCAGATAAAACCTCTAAAGCTCAATACACAAAGATAATCTGGTGTCTCATTCTTATGAAGCTCGATGCTTAAATGGTTTTATGGTTCCAGATCTTAATCTCTAGTTCAGCAGTCAGGAGACTCCCCTGGACTATTATAAGTCCAGTGTGAGTCAGGCTGATCATGAGCTAAATGAATTCTCAGGCTTCCCTTCTCACTCAGAAGTGGGGCTTTCTTTTTTGTGGTTTCTAACAGAAATTTTATCCCTGACATGAGGAATCTTTTCTATGTGGTTTTGGCCAAATTTAAAAGTTCTTTTTCTGACAGATCAATGCTATTCCAAAAGAATTTGTGAAACAATTTCTAGAAACCATTGGAAAACAAAAAGCACTGTTCTGAAACCTGTAAGATTATTGCCAGGGATATTATAGTGTAAAAACCATCACGTCTGCTTTGGCACAACACACACGTTACTGCCTCAGTAGAGGTCATTCTGCAGCTTTTTGTTGTTGTATCTAAGTGAACTTTAAGAGGCTTAAGTTAATAAGTAACAGCAAAGTTATCCCTGTGAAACCAAACCAGAGCCTGACAGTGTTCTCTGTTTGGTTTGGATGTTGCAGCTGGATGCCTGAACTCCAGGAGAAGAAGCAGCCATGAAGGCAACAACTTCTTCTACTGACCCCAGCACTTTTACCATTCCCCATGGTGTAGTGTACTTCTGCTTTGTCCTAAAAGTACTACAGCATTAGGATCCAAAATAGATTCATTATTTCTTCTTCCTCTGTAGTCTCACAAAAAAAAGAAAAATAAACCCAAATGCATTATTTTTGATAATCTAACAGAGGAAAACATTCACAGAGATAATAAGACTAAGAAAGTCAGGTTTTACAGAGATTGAGAGAAAAAAACAATTAATATGTTAGTGGCCTAATGTGCAATAAAACCTCCCTTCCAGAAGAAACTAAGTAAAGAACTACATTATTATCTGGACAAGCTTAGTAATGTCATGAGTCTCTTCAGAAGCAATGATGGTCATTTTGTTTGTCTCTGGTTCCTTAAATACAGGGCAATGTATTACATGATTTCTGTAATGCCAGGAAAGCCTGAGGCCTCTGACAGCTGGAGTTTAGAGAGTGCATTGCTGACATCTGGTGGAAATGTTTATAGTTTAAACACTGTACAACTTTAATATTTATGTAGCAGCAAAATTTTCTCAACATATGAGGGCATTTGGAGATTCTGGAAGATTAGAACTCTAGAAATGTGAAAAAAGGGCATATATAATACATGAAATCTAAAAAATGTGGGCATTTGCTGTTTGTTGGTCTGGGATTCTGGACATGCATTTTCACTATTTAGTCACAAAACTCTTCCAAAAGTGTTGGAACTGCCCCAAAACAAAATATACATGAAGTCTCAAATAACTTGAATACTCATAGTTTCACATAAAATTTTTATGGATCTTTACAAAAATCTGCAAGAATATAAACAAGCAATTTATCAGAAAAAATCTTCCTTTAAATGAATTTGTATGAATGAATAACATTCTGAAAACAGTCACATTAAAAAAAAGTCAAAAGAAGTAGCATTATTTGTGTCCCTAGTTAATGCTTTGAAGTTAATTAACTTTGAAGAAGGGTGGCATTTCTCACTTTATATTTTTAGTGACTGGTATCCCATGACCATGCAAATACCAATAAATAATAAATTATACTCTTTTCTTGTGCCAAAATTTCAAAAATAACATATGTATTTTCCCAGACACTCAAGTTTCTTGCTGCTAAGGTAAAAGTCAAAGAATGGTTCCAAAACTGTGAAAGAAGGAGTTTCTGTTTTAGACTCCTTCTACTAAAGTTAAAATCCAGAGAAAAATACTCAATGGAAAATCACTATTCAAAATGGTTATTTTATATTTTTAAAATGATGGAGTTATCAGAAAAATAAATCCAGAATTTTGATATATCTCTGATAAGACATTTCTTAAAAAGTTAAAATGTAGTTCTCAATGTTAAAGATGGAAGTTTTTCTTTATATGCAGCTATTTGCCATTCAAATTCTCCTGTCATATATTTTGTCCTAGATATATACCTTTTAAAGTGCCGTGTGCATTGTCATGTGAGTTTATGTTTGTGTTTGTGGCTCCTCCCCAGTCTGATTTGTTTTCTAAAAATTTGCAATTTCTTTAGACAGCATCTGGGCATAACCTGAAATCCCACACCCAGGCAGCTTCCATCCCTGGCTGTTTATAGCAGTATTTATTCTGAACTTGTCTGCCAGACTGGTGAGGTAGTTGGAATAGTGCTGGAATTACAGAAGTTGTGAAATATAAAAAAAACCTGTATTTTTGCTGTTATTTAATAGCAAAAGGAAACAATGCAACAGCACAGGAACACAAGAGATCTCAGCAGTGAGATTGCTGTGTGTCACAGTGTGGGTAATGACAGAGGTTACCAGGGAGCCTCACACAACAGGGCAGGATGCTGATGGAGAACAAAACCAGAGGCTTCTGCCAGGACTGAGGCAGCAGCAGGTGGATGAACTTTATCTGACAGTGCCTGGCAGGCCAGAATGCAACTCTGGGTGCTGGTGAATCTCTCCTCAGCAGGAGAAAAGTCTGCAATGTGTCATTACTTTTCAGATTAAATGAAAACACAGAAAATGGGTGAGCTGAATTTCACATTACAAAAAACATCCTGGAATGAATTTTTCTCTGGTGTAGCCCTTCTGGAGCCAATTGAGTTTTGCTAGGGGAGGATCTGGCTAAATGACTTTGGAGAGAAGGTTAAACATTCTTCTTTTATTATCCTACCCTGTACCATTACAGGGTCCTTTTGCTTGGCTAGAATGAAACCAATTCTAATGCTAAAATAATTAGAAGGCTAGTTGTATTTGCTGTTTCAATATGAATAGTTCATGACATATGTCTCTGTGGAAACCTTTCGTACATGTTAGGTACTGTCTGTCAGCCATATTTTTCTCCAGTTCTTTGTGCTATTTTTAATATCATTTTAGCCTTTTTATATACACTCAGTCTGTGCCCCTGCCAGAATTGTATATTACAGGTTACACAGTTAGCAATACCTAGAGCTGAGGTTGCCAAGAGTCTTCTGCAATATAATACTATTTCAAATTTCTCATAGCTTTTTGCTTTAATAATATGAGCATAAAATATTTCATGTTTCTTTCAAAAAGAGATCTTAATTTTGACTAGCTTAGCAAACAGCTGTGATTTTATTTTGGGTTTTCTGTTGGAGTTTTTAATTGTGTTTTTCTTGCTTGTTTGTTTGGTTTGGGGTTTTGTTTGGTTATTTTTAAAAGAGTGGTCTGTGTTGGAATAGGCCTTAAAGGTCTTCTTCTTCCAAACCACCTGCCATGGCCAGGATACCTTCCACTAGACCAGGCTGATCAGAGCCCCATCCAGCCTGACCTAGAATTCCAGGGACAGGACATCCACAGCTTCTCTGGGCAACCTGTACCAGTGCCTCACCACTCTATTTTTATGTCATTCCCATGACAGACTATAACCTGATAAGAAGAAATGTTAAAACCAGGAAATTCTATATATATGTATATGTATTTGTATATACATATGCATATGCATATAGACATGTAAACATCATATAGACATATATACACATAAACATAATAGACATCATATAGACATATATACACATATACATATGCATATACATATATTTTTTTCCAACTGCCCTCTAACATTTCACTGGTTTGTTGAGAAAGATACCTTTTTGTTGTAATCATGTAGTTCCTTGATCTGTGCTCCCTTGCCAAAGATCACATCATCTTATCATGGTGCCATTGTCAAACACAGCACAGTGTCACAATTCCCAAGCTTGGTTCTATTGCTTCCACTTTTTTCACTGCCACATGACCTTTGGAAAATATTAAAACATCACAGCTGCCTCTTCTGATTCATGGTCTGATTCTCCTGCTTGAAAAGAGAAATTACGGCACCATATAGGAAGAGCATGAATCATAGCATCTCATCAATGCCAATGAGAAAACTACTTAAGTTTACCACCTAAGTTTCACAGTTTACAAAACTAAGTTTTGTTAAAAAAAATAAAGCATTGGTGATGCAAGAAGTTGTAAAAATATTTTTTTTATGTATAGACCACAAGTAAGGGAAAAACTCTACTGGCAATGTTATCTTTTAATATAAAAACAACAAACTAAAAATGAAGAATGAAACCATTTCATGATACATTTGAAGCTCTTGCAAAATGGAATTAAATTGCATTAGTATAATATTTTAAAAGTCAGTGTGCCCATTCAATTCAGCAGAGTTAATAAATATGAACTAGATAGAATAATATGAAAGATATATGTAGTCTTGAGGTAGAAGTGAAAAGGCTAGGTTTATTTATACAGCTCCTTTTAATTTAAAAAGCTCTATGTTGTGCCAATCATCAAATCAGTGATATCACAGCACTAACCATTAAAAAGCTTGTAATTGAAAAACATCAAACAAGATTATCTAAAGCCAAGCAACTTTTGTAGACAAAAATCTTACTTTGTTGCAGTGACAAGTTAAATAACACTCAGATCAGAGACAAATAGAAAACATAAGATTTCCAGGCTGTTAGAAAAATGAGGTCCTAAGTATGACAACGAGCAGCATTAGGAAACATTATAGGTGTAATTGTTAGAGCAGCTGGGGAAACTGAAGGAAGCAGATGATTGAAATATCAGGGTTATCAGAAACGAAGAGGAGGATTTGATATAATGAATGATATAAAGAGAAAAGCTAACCTGCAGAGCAAATTATTAAATGAGAGAAACAAGGGCTGAAAGACATGAGACCAGTCAAGCAAGATCTGGAGATGGGTTAGAAAAAAATAAACAAAAAAACCCCAAAAAAATAACCAAAACTAAAACACAAAAAAAAAAGAAAAAAGAACTTAAGAGAGAGAGGGGAAAAACAGGTTTTATTAAATATGAACAAATGCAAACATTTCAACAGAAGTGGGAAACTATTAGAGCAAGACCAGCTGTGGTGCCATTCCCAGAAGCAACATGTACCATTCCTGCTGAGAATACCAGCCAGAAGATACATGTCCTAGAAAAACATAAAACTTTTCAAATTCATCAGCTGTCTGATGAGAATTTAAGACTTTTGTGCCATATTGTCTCAGAGGGGACATTATACACTCTCGTACTTTTGGATCATACTCACTTCCTGGTGGCTGTCAAAGCAGAGTTTTCCATTTATTTGAGCTGTTTGAGAAAGAGTCTGAGTCTTGGACAGCAGTTTCTTCTGTTAATAAAATATCTACAGATGTACCTAAGGTAGTAATAGGAGATATTTGCTTGCATATACTACCTGAAATGCAGTTTTATATTCTTTTATATTAGAAA
>VWYI01039943.1:0-111700 GCA_013399455.1 Anthoscopus minutus | reverse complement strand
TAATCTATTTATTTATTTATTATTTAATCTATTTATTAATTTAATAGATTCTTCTACCTCAAAGGTAGAAAGAAAAAATACTGATTAGACTTTAAGTGGCATCTTTCTCTAAGTCACCGACTCATCCTATTTGACATCCTTTTCAAATGTTTTCTCTTTCCCACCAAACTTGAATTTTGAAGACACTATACTTGACAATAGGCCAAACCAGCCAGCAGATTGACAGCATATATACAGGATAAAGCAACAACTTGGCAGGATTATCTTCAGCAAAATTTTCTTATCCTTTTTCTGTTCTACATCCTACTTCACTTACGCTGACAGGGCTCTACCAACAAGTGCCATTTTTTGAAACATAATCCCAGCCAAAATGCACTACTATTAGTTAAGTATATTGTAGAGAAGTGCATCCATTTTTCCCTTCATGAAATGACAAAACACTACAAGAAAACTTTTTCAAGATGTGAGCAAGAAGAAATATGTGACCACTGTGTCTTGCGGCATACTTCATCTGTTACAGAGAGACAAAGCATCCCAGATTTGTGCTTTTTACTGCAATTTAACACTCTGGCTCCTGCATTATCAGCACTGCCAACTACAGTAATACTCTCATCTTGTTTTGCTTCAAACTCCAATTTCCAGAAGATCTGAAAACAGGAATGTCTACAAAAGGTCCTCTCAGAAGTTCACATATTTAACAGAGGAATCTTATTTAGTGAAACAGTGTATCACACCAGAGTCCTCTATTCCGCCTCTGGCAAAGACCATCTCTGAGTGCACAGGAAAATGTGTAACCTCAGATGCACACATGGATCTGGAGCTCTACAGCTCAACAGACCTCTGCTTCTAACTCCTCCTGATCAAAACTTTTGAATTTGCAAATAATCATACATATAGCTAACGTTGAACATGTTCTCATCTGGACTCAGGGTCATTTTTCCCACCCCAATATATCTACAAATGTTACTTTATTCCTCTTTAATATTTGAAGCAGGGTAGAAGTGCCAGAATATCTTCTGCAAGAGGACTGCACTGTTCTCCCATGAGAATGAAAAGGCCCTAGACATCTGTGATTTCTAATCTATAGAAACAGTTAACGTGGAAAAAATACATCAAAGATGTCTGGAAGAACAAATTCTGTGGACGCTATTAATAATTATGAATAGTGATTACAGACAGTAGCTCATCAAATAATCCTACACTGAGTAAGAACTTTCTTTACTCTCAGTGAAGGTAAAAATAGTTTTTCTATATTTTAACTTTTTTCTTTTTTTTTTAAGGCTTGATTCCAACCACAACTGATAACAGAATAAAAATATTTTTAAGTTTATATAGCCTTGGCATTATGTATCATCTCAGCATATCTGAAAGCCCTCAGTCACACCAGGAGCTGAGAAAAACGTTCTAGATTTTGCCTATCGCCTCAAGGAAAGAAAACCGTCTTCTCCCAGTGACATGAATCAGGCAACACTTCCATCCAGTCCAGCAAATAGGAGTAACTGCAGGGTTTGGGTGGTTTTGTTTTGTTTAAGATAAATAATCATCATTTAACCAGCAGTAAATTTTTAGATGGACAAGATGCTTTTGGTATCCATTACTGCCTGCCTTCCTCAACCGACATTTTCAAGCTGTCATTTTTTGAATTTGTGAAGTAAACTCCCTAAGGGCTATCCTGTACTTTAAGAGACAGATTTTATTAATTGAAAACAACAAATCACTTACAGAAAATAATCATAATGTAGGAAAGGCCTAGGCAGAACTGTACTCTGAAAACCTCTTTGTAATTGTAGCCTCTTTAGACAGGCATAATCAATTAGAAGTGGTCTGATTTTAACCAGTTGCAGCCTCATTACATTGCATCCCCATTTCTGTTGATGAAAATCAGTTTCAGCCTGTGGCCTGGAACTCATATACAGTGCTTCCTGGGGCCTCTTAGATAAACACATCAAGAAACAGTTTTATTTGGATTTGCCCCTCACCCTTTATTCATTGAAACAACTTTACAAATCAAGATTAGAACAGAGAAAAACTGTCTCATAACCAGAAATATGCATATATGAGTATGATATTTAATCTCAGAAAAGCATAATGCTTAAATTTATCATCATATCTTAAAAACATTTAAATGGGAGACTCAAAACATTCAGTTTTAACTGGTGAGTTTAGTCTTTCTCTTACTGTGTCATAAGACACTCAGTTTCTATTTAATATAAACACATTACTCCTTCCTTTCAGAAGGGTTTCTTGCCCATGATACATAAAATTGTCCCCAATGCATCTTCAAGTTTTCAAAACAGTACTTCCAGCCTGCGTTTTTACTCTCTATAGACACTGCCTGAAATATGTAATTTTAAACCTATGTAGGAATGAAACTTTTTAGCAAAACAATACTAATGAACTGTAACTGAGCATAGAGAATCTGCAAAAGTAATTGCTTTCCTTCTGCAGAAATAGTACCTTACAGCACCCAAGTTTGGTACAGTCCACATAAGCTTTGAAAAATAAATGAATTCATTACAGCTGGTAATCAAGTCACAGCATGGTGCAGCTCCTCAGGCTCAAAGGGCTATTCACAAGTCAGGGGCATTAAAAAAAGAGAAGGGGAGTTTCCTGGCGTGGAGAGGTCCATAAAAGTCTTTGCAAATGTGCAGCAATTGTTTAAAAACCAGAACAGACAAAAAAAATCCCAAGGATAACTGAAATAGGAAAGAGACTGATAAAGGAACTGCAATGCCCGCTAAGCAAGCAAATGAGGAGCCCTCCCCTGGAGTACTGGCTGTTCCTTCCTAAAAGAAAATATAAAAATAGAGTTGAAGGGTGAGTGACAAGAATAATCAGAAGATGAAAAAACTTCAGATGAAGAGAATACAGGAAAAACAGGATGATTCATACCACCAAGGAGCTGAACAGAGGTAGAGGATCATGATTTTAAAAGTGTAAAAATTAATATTCCCAAAAGGATCTCTCTTTTAAAAAATAGCATTCAAAGTAAAAAGATGATGAGCCTCAATATAGTTGAAGGAGGCTTTGGGGGTTGTTTTTGTTTATTTTGTTGTTGTGATACAGCTAGACTTTTTAGTGTACTGCAAAGTATTATCACTAATGCCAATGGCATGTGAGGATTTAAAAAGCTTTATTTTGTAGTAATAACAAAAATAAGAAAACATGTTTTTTAATATAATAATTACTGATGGTAGATATAGCTTAGCTGCAGAAAAATCAGTAAAGAGCCAAAAATAACTAGAGACATAGATATGCTTTAGATATGGTGGTGCATTCTACCTTATAAAGCCTAGTCACTCTCTATGTCTGTCCTTCTATTGTAAGGGCTAGTTCTGCATCAACCGGACTGAAGAAGTTAATTTCAGACATGTTCATCACCAATTTGCTTTCCTAACAAGTATCACTGAACTTTACATTCACAAGAAATCACATCAACAGCAATTTTAGAACTAGAATGGAACAACATCAGCTAAAGGTCTAGGCAAAAAAAAAGCAAAAGGAATTGGTTTTAAAATTAACAGTGCCCACAACATGACTACCTGAAATGGTTGGACTACCTGAAAGAATGGTTCCAGTGACTTAAATGCAGTGTTAAGACCTCTAATGAAATGACAAAACTATTCATCAATTGCCTTCCTGGACTGACAAGGTAATTTATTACTCACTTGTTCATAACAAATGAACGAAACAGGCCCACAAGGAAGCTACTTATAGCTAACTTAAAGCTGCCTGCACACTGGCACATGTGAAGGGGTGTCCCTTCCTCCATACCTTTGTTTTTCTTATTGTTCACAGCTTGTTTTGTACTGTTGCTAACTATAATCGACAACATTAAAACCACTGATAGTTCTCACTGGTCCTTAAAAAAATTCCCATTGATAAAGAATCAAAACGCAAAAAGGAGTTGAAAGAAGCTCTCAAGCTGTTTTTTATTAAACTTCTAAACATTAGGAAACACTTTCCCTGAAACTATTTCAGGTATCTCACAAAGGAACGTTTCTGTGGCTTTCTGGAAAGGTTAAAGTAGAAATAGTCCAGGATTTGGATTTTGGATCAAAAAACCATTTTGGAACATGGAGAGGATCTTTTTTGTTGCTGGCCATTCTAGGACTAGGGATATTGCAACACAATCACTCCAAGCCTCGGCATGGAGCTGTATCTCAGTTTTCCCCTCAACAAAACCTAGGACTAGCTCTTGAGAAGGCAGAATAAAGGGTCTTCTACGAAGCAGCTAAAGGATTCCAGACGTCAGTAGATACCTTGAGCACAAGTAATATACTGTTGTCTCTCCAGATTTAACAGAGTTCAGAAATAGATACAGATATTAAATTCAATGTATAGAATAGTACATTTGACTTACCTTGCTTTTGAAATTTCTCCAGGCGAGTACTCAACATCACAAGGACATCAAGATAGGCAGCTCTGGTCACCAAACAAGGATTTAGCCTAAAAAAAAAATCCAAGTTTTTAAAGCTTCAATCTTTATAACCTTATGCTCAGAAACACCAGTAAAACAATGTAATTTGGCATGCCTATTTTAATTAATGAAGATAAATTACTGGTCAAATTAGACTGAATATATAAAATAATTAGGCCAAGTTATCTATACTTCACTTCCTGGTCCATTCTGAGTGACAGTCTCCCTTGCAGAATTGGCAATACTTTCCTCCTTCAGCCATTCCACTAAATGGCAGTTGATACATTTCATTATCACTGGTGTTGATGCACCAGCTTGTGGTAGCACCTACTACATCTTTGTTTTGTTTATAGAAAATGTGTGTAACTAAATGCATCCACAAAAAGAAGTATACAGTTCTTACCGTTACAGCTCATAAAAGAGAAACGTCCCTTGCAAGGTACCTGGTACACTTTTTTAATGGCCACACCTCTCTTACTGTTCTGATGAAGACCAGAGGTGTTCATGTTCTTAAAATTAGGTATTTCTTTTTCCAAACAAGAATATTTGGGATTTTGTGTATATAATGAAAATTGGCAATAAGCTACTTTCTGCTCTGCCTTTTCAATTTGCAAGTGAGAAACACCTATTTTCTCTCCAATTAGAAAAATAAAGTTAACAACTTCATTTTCCTTTGTATTACTATCACTGAAACATATTTACCCATGAAAACTTTTTTTAAATATGACTTTAAAATATGAACAAACAGGAAATCTATTTCAAAACACAGAAATTATTCTGAAGAGCCCAATGGGACTTATACTAAAACAAAAACTTTCAGAATCAAGTAGCATAAGCTTGAAGCGTGACTAATTCTGCTCAGTATTTAATTTCTATTTTACCTGCCACTTTCTTTGTATGCTTATCTTGATGTCTGAAACTTCCAAAAATTGTTAATTCAAAATGGTCCAAAAAACATTCTGAACTCTAACATCTTTAAAATTCAAGAAAAAAAAGCTTTTTCAAGTAAGATATGTGATCACGACATAAAAATGAAAGGTTTGAGGTTCCTTCATAGTTTGCCTGCTGTATTTGCTATGGAGAGTTAGCCTATGAACCTGTTAAAAAAGACAACTTCCACCAGAAACATTGCTCTTACCTTCAGTAATAAACTCTGCAAGAAGACTAAAATACTTATGTATTTTTTTATGACCTACAATATTAGGCATCCACATAACACACATCAGAACATGTGCTACCAGGATCTCTCTTCAGAAGAGGTTTTTTTTATCTTTTGCATAAAAAGAGACGTTTTGGACATCATCTTACTAGTGAAGTAGTCTAGGTTCATATCTCCCCAGACTTCTTTATGCTTGACTCCTACCACTTACCTTAAAGCACAAGAGCTAAAAGTTGCCTACTGAGAAGATGCACATCAACAAGAACCAAAGCCCTAAGAAGCCAGAGCAATTTTAATATGGCCTATTTTTGAAAAGTTGTATTAGGCAGACTTAATTTCTATCCACACTGGTTAAGTAAAGATCTTTCCTGTATCTTGGGCATACAGCTGCTGCCTAAGTTGCTCTTCACAAATGTGTGTGAAAACACCATCAAGGAATACTCATGGAGTTGGGAGCTCAATCCGTGAGAAAACAGAGGGCCTGATCAGTCAAAGGCTCAGAAGAAAAACAAACCACAAGAGGTCTCTCACAAATGGATGAAAGCAGCCACAATAGTTTTCAGCCAATATGAGGAACCTAATGGGTCTATTGCACTTCAGCTCCCTCAAGAGATGGAAGACTCACTTTTCATTTCGTGTTTTCACTGGAAAGAAAATTTCCAACACACAAACTGTGCCCTGGGCAAAACATGGCTGATGCAACTTCCACTGAAGAAGAGGCAACAGCAACACTGTTTTTTATTCTGGTCCACCTTTTAAGCATTTACCACTTCATTTTAAGTATGTGCATATGCATGTTTTGATTTTGAAATGAAATTTTTCCAGCATAAAACATGCCAAACATTTGTCCTTGGCTGGTTCCATTGCTCTGGTGATGCTAGTGAATTCTCATCCATATGAGCCAGACAGACACAACAGGAAATTCAGTTTTCCAAACCCAAGAAACTTAAGTTGTTCAGACTGTAGCAGAAAGCTCAATCTTGAAGACAATCAAACCGTGATTTACAGAACAGATCTGGCAGCCAAAAATCACAATGCTGAATATTTCAAATGATGCACTGTACAGTATTTAACACAACCTGTTCGTGCAGAACTTCGGCAACCAGAGTGCGAATAGTACAAGATGTTTCCCTTTTAACATCAATACCAAGAAAGTGGTGTTCTCATAAACAAGATTTGAGGAAATCTGTCTCCAAACAAGAAAGTCACAGAAGTAGCAAAAGGTGGGAGCTCCAGACATCTGTGCAAAATCCAAAAATCCTTTTTTTCTGTGCAAAATCCAAAAATTATTTCATTTCCATTCAACCTGGTTATTAATGGAAACAAATGTATCATGTGCTCACTCCAGCTGATAAACTGCACATGAATCTGTACAGGTTAGAACTAGAGATGGTTAGAACTCTCATATCTAAGGGCATAGCCCACCCAGAAATATAAAATACCTATCAAAATAATATTCATACTATTACACATTATACTAATAGCAGGCTAGTGATGCCAGGGCACAGATCCATACCTGATCAAAGCAATGCTAGCCAGTAGTTTAATGTAACAACAGCACATCTGGAAGTCAAAGAGCTGACACCAAAGACCCAATGGCCACCTGACATACTGTGTCCGATGACTTAAACTGTAATTTTCAGAAGTTGAATGTGTTGCTTTGTGTTTGGATATAGAGCTTATAGCCAGCCTCCTCCTGGAATCTTACTGCACATAGGAGCTTGCCCCACACTTTCTGGTACTCCTTCATAATGCTCTCACTTGGAGCTTGACTGTCCAGATGGAAATAAAGATCAGGTCACAGGCAACTGCTGCATTAAGTTTCACTAACAGCTAATACTGCAGAATGTTTCAACACATCTGACCAAAGAGAGTCAAAGGCTGTCTTGCCCTGAATAACATGAGAAAGTCAAGCACTGTCACAGCCTGGACCTGCCAGGCCAGAGGGAGGGAAGACGCCTGCAACTGGCAGGAACAGAAAGGATTACTACTTAGCAAAAACAAGTTGAAGAAAAAACATTTCTGATTTAATCAAGGACAACAAAATGATGATGGGAGGAGCTGCTGTGTCCCTACCAGGTCATCCTATGAGGATAGGCTAAGAGAATTTGAATGTTAAAGGGAGTGAAGATTTTAAAGGGTTTACACTTTTTTTTTTTTTTTTCGGTAATTGCTCAGAGCTCTAGCCTAACAGTACCTTCAGGATGATGGAAGTGTCTTTTTTTTCCTTATTATTTTAGGTAGGCCCAGCTGAACAGTAGAAAATCTGAAAACACAGGTGCCAGTTTGCATACTACTGACGCTTCATAGCAGACTTCTGGATTAGATCCTGAAAATAAAAGTCTTCCAAACCTACTCAACTTCTTGTCACTAATACTGAACAAGTAATTGAGAACAGAATAGACAGACTTCTTTACAATTACATTTTCAATTCTGGTATGTGAATAGAAAATTTAAAAAGAGTTCAAGACACTTGCAGTAGGAAACCTTTTGCTAGTCTGTAAGAGTCCAGGGACTTTTTTTCAAAGAAAAAGGTTAATGGAGCTAGAGAGTCCGTTGAAATTCCCAGGCTCCTGTCCACAGGCCTTTGAAGAGGCCTCGATCAAGCACTTATAGAGTATTATATGACCAGAGTAACAAAGAGCTATTTATTTTCAAGAAGGAACTGCCTGGTAGGTGAATGAGGAAGCATACCCTTCAGGAGATATTCCCTCTCTGGAGATGTAAATCAGACTGGGCAGGTTCAGAAGCTCCATGTGCAACACTGGGGTTTACTCCAGCTGGCTTTCGCTACCCACAGTAGCAGTAGGGCTGCTTTGATTTCTCCTCTGCCTTTACCTTCACTAAGTACCACTGATTGCAGCTTAGGTCTATGCAACCGAAATCAATCCTAGACTCTCACAGCTTGGAGCTCTACAAATATTATCTTTAAAATGTTTTATTCACATTTTATAGTTAAGTCATGCTGAATTTGAGGTGGTCATTGGTTTGCTTATTTTGGATGGCAGATCTAATACAAACCAAACTGCATTTATTGAAGAAACCAGCAATATGCGGTCACAGACCTCCTGCGTACTTGGCTCTTACAACTTCATTGCTTCAACTCTATCAGGAACACATGGCTTAACTTTTAAAACTATGTTTCTTCTGTATTAATGTTTAATTTAAACAAGATCAACATCAAATAATTACAAAGCAAATTACCTTCTTTTCCAAGAGAAACAACAAGGAGCAAAGAACATGGAAAGCTCATACATTTGGCCTCAGTTCTGTTAGAACACTGGGAAGAAGACAATCTCTTGCTTCTGTAATCACTAAGGTTTGCAGAGGCCCTTAAACAGCATTTCTAGTTATTAAAGGCTCCCTTTATAACCATCCAGATTTCTGTATTAAAGTCAGGATGCCAACACCCCTTTATAGCAAGTACCAAAGAATTCTGATGCAAAGCTTCTGCAGATTCTCACTGTCTTCCCAAACCCCCAGTTTTCAATGACAGTCAGATAACTTATGAAGGTAACAGCTATTTTATCCTGGATCATTCTTCTTTTTCCACCTCACTTCAAGGTGGGCAACAACAACTGTAGCATTAATTTATTGCATTTGTTACATAAATAAGACAGGTACAAGCTAGTGATTATGAAATCAAAGCAGTTCACGTTAATGTTTATTACATTAGCTTTTGCTTATTCTAAAACGTCAATGTTTTCCAAAGAGGTCGTTTATTTTGCTCATATTTTTCCTAATTAGGAAACAGATGTTAGAAAACTATTCGCAGAACAAGCACTATTTAATATACAGCAACTTACAATATTTACTAAAAATTTAACAATACAAAAATCAAAGCATATTCTCTCAAACTCTCAATGAGCACTAAGAAATTTCAAACAAAACCACAAAACGTCTCTTAAATAAAAATCCGTATCATCTTTCTTGTAGATGAGGTTAGCTACAGATATCTTAGTGTAGTTAGCCATCTTTTGTAAGAGGTCTCAGAAAAGCTCCGCATTTTGCAGTCTCCAAGGTTTTAGAAAAGTCTGAAAGACTGCAAATTTTTTACCCAGCGCTGCTTTATCAATATTTTTAACTACTAATCTTATTTCTGAAATGGGAATGTAGCTTTATTAAATAACTAACAAAATAGAATGTCCTCCTAATAATGTAACATGTACATTCCTGGTCTGGTCACAGTAAAACAGTAAATAATTAACAGTGGTAGACAATATATTTTTTAATACAGTGTTTAAGTGACTCTTAGCAATTCAGATTGGTGTAGTGGTTTAGATTCGATAATTTGAACTTCCCGGACAATGCACCAAATAAATGTGGTGGGTTTAGAGCTAGTTAAACTCACCAGTGCACTTACTCATTTCTTGCTGTGAGATATGGTTTAGGAGAAGGGCAAAAACAGGCTTAAAACTTAAGACTATGAAGAAATCTTTATTAATAGAACTAAAAGAATAGAAAAAAAAATCAGAATGAAACTTCCAGAACATTTTCCCTCCCCCTGCCCACCTTCTTTCCTTTCTCAACTGACAACACAGAAACAAAACCTGGGATTTTAAATCAGTTATCACTTCTACAATAGTCTTTCCTCAGTTCTTATAGGGCAAGGAGTTTTCTTGTGCCATGCCCTGGAGACTTTTCCACAAAAACAGTTTCCTTATGGCTTTTCATTTTCATGAACAGCAGCTGCCCGGTTTAGAAAATTTCCGCTATTGTGAAATTCCTCCCATTTTCACAGCCTTCTCACAGCTGAGTGAATGGGCCATGTCAGCTTATGGGGTGTTATTTTTAAGGATGAGCTATTCATAGGGAAAGACTCTCTTCATTTATTTCTGCGATCATCCCCAAGAACAGAGGTCTTTTTCCTTTCTGCCTGGGGGCACAGGGTCTTCTTCACTCTACTCTCTCTCTCTCTGTTGAAGCTTCTCATGGCATCACTCCTTCAACATCTGCTTTACTTAATTATGGCTGCCTCTGCTCAGGTCTACAGTTTGAACACTCCATCGTACTTTGTTTTCTCTCATGAATTAATGGAAATACTGTAGTTTATTATAGTCCATCTCCATGGTATTACCAAAAGAACTTTCAGCCTCAATACTAGGGGGCATCTCCTCATTCTCCTTCCATCTGAAACTTGACTCCTTTACTGACCCTGGTGTCTTCGTGTTGTCTTTATCTGTGTCGCCATTCTGTCCTTGTCTCTCACTGGAGGGGAGAACCAGGCGCTGCAGGTCTCATCTGTGCACTGACAGGGTTAACATTTCACCCAGGCTGGCAGGTGTTGGTGGGCAGTGGCTGAAGCAGTCACGGTGATGGATGCAGCCGCGCTGGGACCCTCCCTCTGCCCAGCAGATGCTTGGGGGGGGGGAGCCTGGCCCAGCCCCGAGGCCGGAGGGATCCCAGCTCACTGCAGGTGGAGGGGCAGAGGCAGGGTCTGGTGTTACCGAGATCTCAGCAGCTGTGACCTGGCCCAGCTTCGGCCGGGGCTCCCCTGGCCTCCCATCCCCGCCCGGGAGCCNTTCGGCCGGGGCTCCCCTGGCCTCCCATCCCCGCCTGGGAGCCGCTGGGGTCCAGCCCAGCCCGGCCCGGCCCAGCCTGGCCGCAGCAGAGCGGGGCCAGCCCCAGCAGAGCTCAGGTACCTTCTGAAGCCGGAAGTCGAAAAGGCCCTTTCGAGCTTCCCAGGTTTTAAAATGCAGCATTCACAGAGGCAGACCCAGCTTCTCAATGGGTTACAAAGCTGTCAATTCTCAGAAACAGACAGCAATTGGCCTTTTCTAGGCATAGAGGAAGCTCCCAGGAGCCTCTCCCAGGAAGATAATTTCTGTGGGTGGTTTTCTTCCTTCTTCCTAAATATTAACCAGTGTGAAACCAGCACAATTGGTTAACCTCAGCTCTAAACTTTAAAAACTGATTACAAAATCTGGATAATGAATCAAGTTGATGTAGAACTTTAGTCAAAATTATACAACTTAAGAAGTCACCTACAAATCTTTGTATTTTGTCCAAAAATGTCACAACACAGTCTTAAGCATCACTGTAAAGACACCAGAGCTGGCAAGACTACATGGGCAACCCCCTCAAAGGTCAATTTTGTGAAGAAGAAGAGATTCATCTTAATGAGTTGCATGACTGTTTTCATTTCAATTTTCTAAGTGATCAATGAACGCCTACTCCCTCTCTGGTCTTCAAAGAAAAAGTCAGTCTTACTGTAATGCTGTATGTTTCTGGAGACTTTGGAAAGGCTGAAAAAGACTGAAGTTCTGGGAAGGAATACCTGTTCTTATTATTAAACCTATCAATATCATTTTAGAAAACATCTCATATTAAAAGAAACACAGTCATTACTAAACACTGCCCTATTCATCCGTGTAAGTAACATGTTATTGCTAAAGAAATTTATATTTTAGCTGGCAGAAAATAGATCAGCTTGCTGGTGATGAATTTAAACCCCAAATTCTCCTACTTTCTAGCCATCAGTATTACATACAGTTTTTGATTCCAACATATTGATAGAATCTGTTCCCTGAACAATATATTCAAGTTAATGCACAGGATGCAACTGCACAAATTCTTGTATTTTGGAACTTTATAAACATTTCTGATAAGCCAAAATTTTACAAACATTTGAGGCTGGAATTTCATCTTGAGCTCTACATAAACACAGGAAAGAATTTCGATTAAGTCAAACATGTCATAGCTGGTACTTGAGGATGAGATATGTGCAACTTCCAGTTTTTCACTGTGCCTTTGTCTTTCATAATCTCAGCTTTCGTGGTTGGCACACAGGCAATTAAATTTTGTGTTTACAGTTTATCTTTCCCTCTCTATCAACTCCCAGCATACTCCTTGCTGAAGAATGGCAAATCTCCGAAAGTATTCCTACTTCTGGCCAGATTCTTCTGATATGTGACTTGATATTGTGTCAGCTAAAATATCTGCTAAATGCACCAAAAAGTGCATCATCTGTGATGTCCTGAGTCTTGATACAGTCAACTCTACATAATCCTTGAGGGCTGTCCATGGGGAGCTCTGCCCTTGGAGGGCTGCTGATGAACCAGGCCAAGCTGGCTTTGTACCGACCACATTTTACCTGCAGCGTGATCTGGTAAAGGATCAGTTGTCACTTACAGAGGCAACTGTTATTATGGAAATCACTCCCACACATACAGCGAGCAGCTGATTAAAAGATTAAATCTTCTCCTGTTGTTTTGGTTATTAGCTTTCAAATTCTGCAGTATTTTAAAGACTGAGGTTTTTGGAGGTGTATTTGTTTTGAGAGCAGCATTCATATTTTAATCTATTTTCTCCCAGAGCCCACATCTGTAACAGTGAATCAACATGCATGGCCTTCCTCTTGTCTTCTTAAGGAGACATTAATAATGGATTTAATTATTAAACTTTGTCCATAGCATTTTTAACCATGTAATACAAAACCAGCACATCAATGAACATCACGGCCAACAGACCTACATTTAATAAAAAAGTAATAATGAAGCCTGCAATACCAAGTAAACCTTGCTGAGTTCCTGGAAGCACAGGGACACCCACATAGAAACAGAAATACAAACATTAGTAGAAGTCCATCTGCTTGCCTACTTGGTGCTGTTGAGATCTTCTCCAAGTTATTACCATGTGCACAGTCCCCTCACTTGCCCATTCTATAGGAACAGCTCATCCAGCATTACAGCAGGCATTTTCTCCAAAGGGAGTTGCTAGTCTGGTGATTTATGTTTTTCTACCACCCTCAAAGCGAGATTATTATGTTGTTGCTAGCTTCCCTAGTAAAGACAGAGAATTTATTATTTCAAAAAGAAGCTACACAAATTATTTTTTCATTGTGATATCCTGAGTTTCAGCTATTAAGAAAAATTAATTTGTGCTCCAGCTGTCTTTGGTGAATGATACTGAAAGACTGTGTTTTGTTGGTGTTGTTTTTAGCATACTTGATTGATAAAATAATCCTGGCTGTTCTCTTTTCTGTTCTCTTAACGAGAACCTCATGTGATTCCTGAGCAACATCCTAAAAAACTTAAGAGGTCAAACTAATCCCATGTGCAAATTTGATGAATTTTAAACAATTAACATCAGGAGGCTTACTTATGAAGAAAAAGCTATGAAAACTCTTATGCTTATTTACTGAAAAGCATCTTCAGATATAAGTGAGGATTTATGTCCAAACTCTGTAATAGTACATCATTTCTGCCTAAATGTTGCACTGGTGGAGGGAAAACCTTAAACAACCTTATCCAAAACTTAATATTTCTGGAATGTTCAAAACTAAGTGCAGGATTATACCTATGAACCACAGTCAAACACTATTTTATCTTATGCAAAGTACATCTTAACTTCAGCCTGAAGTCCAAACATCTCTACTGATACTGAAAGTGGGTGTTCCAAAACAAGCAATCACCAACTGCCTAAATAAACAGTTTGTAGCCGTGTTAAGTATACTGTTATCAAAACTGGTGAAAGAGTGGACTTTGGAGCAGCACAGAAACCTAAATTAGCCTGCTAAAAGCAGCTAAGATTTAAATTACTGCCTCTAGAAATACATTTATGAACAATAATGTGCTATGACTCTTCACAAAAACAAAGACAAATGAGGCCCATGGCCCATAGGTTAGAATGTGCAGATTAACAGATTACTGGTGAGTCAACACCAAGCCTGAGACAGTTCAATAAGTGTTTGGACAATGCTCTCAGGCACTTGGGGTGACTCTTGGGGATGGCCTATGCCGAGCCAGGAGCTGGACTCAATGATCCTTGCGGGTCCCTCCCAACTCAGTATATTCTTTGATTCTTTGAGCTGTTCGTATCAGTACACTTCATTTTCAGCTGAACAGGATAACAATTTTCCTTCACTTTTTGTGTGTGCAAGGATAAACATGAATTATTGCTCCAGATGACATGAAGTTAAGTTTTTAATTTGAAATCTGGTAAATAAACTTCTGCAGAGAAAGGCTCAATCACTAAAACTATTATCAACTTTTGAACTTGGCTGTATAACGCATACAGACCACTAATGAACAAAGGTAATTAACTGCACTTCTCAATATGTAGGTTTTAAAGAGAGAAATTAAAATGTGGAAAAATTAGAAAACAGGAAACCTGGAAGGACAAGCAGGTTACACCTCTGTCTAGGTATACTTGCATGTGCTCCTGTTTTGTCTGCAATAGTCTGCTCACTAGAAGTTACCACTGTCTCTCCTAAGAGGCAATGAGAAGAAAGGTATATTTAGGTTACAGTCTGAGCCATGAAGTCCTGAAACCACAGAGGCCACATTCTTCCTTTATATACAGATGGCCTAAGTGCACCTCACGTGACGTTCCTTAGGAAGGACCTAAGACTGCTCATCTGTTGCCACTCACATAGTGCTGCCAAAAACAGAGAGGGGAAAAGGGGTTCAACAGGCTTGATGGAGTTCCATGGCCATCAAAACTTGGCAAGTTACCATATAATGTAGGGCTATGAAATACTGATGAGATTTTCCTTGTTCAAAGCAGTCATAGCTGGATCATCAGAAAGTCAGCCGGGGGAAAACCAAGCAGTACATACCTCAGCAAACAGTGAACCTTGTTTTGAGCCCATGCCTAAAATAACTTTTACATGTATTTGTTGTGTGAGCTTGAATCTTGTGCAAGACCTATTTTTATTTTTAACACTGCCAACCATAAAGCAGAGAGCTGTAAGCAGCAGCACTGTGGAGCACGGATTATTTGGGTTATAAAAACATTGCAGGTGGCCCATTCCAGATTAACCAGAGACTCCTTGCAAAATGCAAAGTCAACTGGCTTTATACAAGGTTGTTCCTCACAAGTTAGTTTCAAAAAAGCCATCTTCTTAGACAGAAACTCTCCCAGTGCAGACAAGATCTTAGCTAAGAAACAGCACATGGCTAGAGGTTAGCAGAGTATGTCATTTGATTTCTGGCAGAACCTCAAGTCTTTTCCCCCTCCTGTAGTCTCCAGTAAGTAGGAAGGGAGGAAAAAAAAACCTCAACTCAAAACGCGGAAAAGCAGCATCCTACAATAAAGCCATGTGATGACATGATTTCTCAAATTTTCCAATACTTTGTCATGCCAAAGGCTAAAAATTAAAGAAGAGAGATATTTCTGGGAGTTCTGGACAACACATTACCAAATTCAGTGCTCTTCTAGTGTTCTGTATTTATGAAGCAGAAGGCATCTAGGGATAGTCTTGTAACTCCCTGACATGCAGTTGAGCTAAAAACTACCTTTTTTTTTTTTAATTTATTCATATGACAGAGCTTTGAACCCTTCTGAAGATTTAGCTTGATAAACTGATCCTATTTTAAAGCTTTCACCAGACTAATTTACCTCACTTCATTCCATAAGCTGAGTTCTCCAACAAACTAGATTCTCCAACAAACTAGATTAGATCAAACAAAGTAGATTTTATATATTTTTTTAAATTTCTGTTCTTCTCAAATACCCCGTGTCTTCCACATTCGTGAAAAATGTAGTAAACTAATGCTGGTGTGAAGGTGAAGGAAACCACTGATGTTACTGAACCACTTTAGACTAATAAACAGGTATATTCCAAAAAAACCTAAAAAACAACCAAAGTATAAACATACAACTAAAGTGAAAAGATTCAACCACCACCTTAAGAAGTGGATGGAAGGCACATCTCATTCAAAACATCCAAAATTAAAATACTCATTCTGCATACACAGAAAAGTTAATGTTTTGAAGATATAAAAAAAAAGCTGAGGAGAAAAAGCAACCATGCCCCATCAGTATGAGAAGTCTGCCTTCTCAATAGATAGAAAATACCAGCTGAGAAAGTGAATGCTTTATGCAATTCGGTTCAGGGAATGTAACCCATCATTTTATTCTCTAAAGGAAAAACAGGTTATAGCATGGAAAAGAAAAAAGAGATTATTATATTACATGGAATGTGCAATAGAGTCTTGAGCTATTCAACACCATTAAATTCTGATGAAAGGAAGTTACATTCTGGCCCTGAAAAGGCAAAGAAAATCCAAAAACCAAAACTCAAACAAAAAAACACCCACCCAGTTCAGGAAACCACTGAAGTATGATAATCTTTCCTCCAAATACACACACATGACAACAGCCTCATTTTTAAGAACTACATATGCAATCCAAAGTTTTGTAATTCAAGATTTTCAGTGAAATTTGTTCCATAGTACAAAGGAAGTATATAGTTGAAAGAATACCAGCAAGAACTTTACAGAACTAGCACAGAAATGTGACTGAAAACTGATGTTTTGAAATAATTCACAGACCACTATCACAGATTCACAAACCACTATCCTGTTATTTTAACTTTTCAAAAATCATTTAAGATTAATATTGAGTGCCTCTTATATCCTCTTTTCAAACAGTCTCTACCCTTCAGTATCTGTGACATGGTAAATTATCTCCCTACGAAAAAGGCAGAAAAAACAGATGGGGATCCATTAACTTTTCTCTGTAGTGCTCATTCTCTTTCCCTAAACAGAAATAAGGTAAGAATGTCTGTACATGAGTGAGGGTCCATTCAGCCATCACCCTCTCTGACAGCAGCAGATGCATACCAAGAAGTCAAACAAGAACTAAGTGTTGCTTTCCTAATAGGCTCTCCCAACATCCAGAAATACACACACACACACAAAGTCCCACAACTCAGTTTACAAGCAACCTTCTAAAACTCCTTTACAAGAAGAGAAAGGAAAAGCAAGAACAAGACCCTCATGCTCCACTGCTGATCACAGAACAGCTGTTCACCCAGCCAACTACCAACAGTAAAGCTGCACACTGAATGTGGGACACTAAAACCACCAGAAAATGACTCTTCAAAATCTTTGTTTGTTTGGGTTGCTTCTTGAAGGTTTTTTCCTTTGTTTTTTTTTTGGAATGGCATCACACTGAATACATTGATCTCAAGCAAAAGGAAGAGGGGAGGGGAGGAGAGCGGAGGGGAGGGGATACAAAATTTTAGTATCTGGGGAGAAAGACATTCTAAAATCCTTTATGTATAGCATTAACAGCATAATGTGCTGGTGACATTAGTTAATATCAGGAAGTTATTATCAGCACATACAGTTGTGACATTTCACAGGCAAGTGAAAGAGAAAAACACCTCTCTTCAGGAAAACACCTTTACTGTGCACAAGAATTTCTTAGAGAGGGCCTGAAAAAGTTTTCATTTCCAGTGATGATAATAAAAAACCCTCAATAGAAACCCAATCAGTCATCAATCAGTGACTGATGTATTAAAAATGGAAGTTCTGAAAAAATACTTCAGAAATAGAATGTATTTGAAATCTGTAATGAACAGAGCTTGGCCTTTATTTTGCTGCAAGAGGAAGAGGTTTGAATTACTTAGTGTGAGCGTCTTTCTATTGAATTTGGTCTCTAGTGTTTGGGTTTTCACTCTCTGTAACAGTATCAGTGAATTTAATTTAGCTATGCAAATTAATATTCTCATTTAAACACTCAAAAATGCTTAGACTTCAAGTAAGAAGTGATTCAACTGAAAAGTGATTCAAGTGAAAAGTGATTCAAGTGAAAAGGTCCAGCAAATGCCACCATGATGTCTCCAGCTGGGGCAGAGAGAAGATGCACAGGAAATGGAAGCATAACAACAGTGACACTTGCCAAAACCTCTGTCTCAACCCTCAAGGTTCCTGAGGAATTTCTTGAGCCAATTATGATGTCTATATACTCAGTAACCTCACTGGATGTTCCTTCCATGACTCTATTAAATCGTTGTTTAAAAATTCAGACAGGTTTAAAACCAAGACTATCTTATATCACGGAGTTCCACAGACAAATTAAAATTACATTAAAAACTTCATTAGTTGGTTTCTTTTACATCTGCCACCTTTGACAGAATGCTAATTTCCTGCCCCTTTCTATGTGACTCATATTTCACATCCCTCAGTAGTCCTTTTCCCATGATTAAAAAAAAAAATCTCAGCCTATTTAATCAGACCCCTGGTAGACACTGTTCTGTACTTGTCAGTCTTTATAGTGCTTCTGATTCCTGCTGTAGTTTCTTTGGGATTTATACAATATTTAAATATACAACACAGATTATTACTACACAAACACAGATGGGTTTTCTGTGGTTTTCTTCATTTTTTTAAGATAATTGCCTCCTCCCCTACTGGGCATTACCAAGAAAAAGAGTAACTTTTTTCAAACAAAAAATCTGCTCAGTCAACCACCCTTTCCCCAGGTAAAGTGCAGACTTTGTTCAGAAGCACCATTTTCCAATTACTTGCACCAAGTTTTATCTGCTGTATCATCACTCTCACTCTTTGAGGACACACTTCTGTAATTCCCAAAGATCAACTCCACCTTCATTACCCCAACTCACTTAACACTGATAATATTTCCCACACTCACCAGACACCTCGCTTCTCCAAACCTCTAAGGATTCTGGCTTTGATGATCAGAAAATTTCTCAAGTTTTATCACAGCTGCACTGGTGGCCTCACACCACAGTGCAAAATATGGGATGTTCCCAATTATCTATCTATGCAGGGACCTTTGCTCTTGTTCACAACTGATTTCTTTAGAGCTTTGAGTAGGAACTCTCACGCGTAGAAATTCTCAAAGGCAATTGCTGAGATAAAGTAGAGAAGAAAGTAGGGAAAGAAAGGGAGGCAGAGGGAGGCAGAGGGAGGCAGAGGGAGGCAGAGGGAAAGTTATATGTAGGTCACCTTAAGATGAACTTACAAAAATGTTTCCAAATCTTTATTGGATTGTTTGTAAGCAGCTAAACACTTTTAGTTTAAACAATTGCTATGACATTTTCTTACCAATTTGCTGTAAAGGTCAAAGTCAGAAAAACAGTAACAAAAACCTCATATATGTGGGATATTTTTCTTAGCCAAGAAGTAACAGTTATCCCCAAAATGTCTATTTCTGTAGAATGTATGTATATGTATTCAATGTAGATATAATACATATACAGTAGATAACATATGTAGAATATAATGTAGAACATATAGAATGTTCATTCACAGTTATTTTTTTCTTAAATGACTGGACTACAATGTTTTTCCATCCCTGCTTTTGGAAAAAAAATCACCTTGATTAAAAATCAGTAAGCCAACAAGGTATCTGACTTTTACATATTTCTAGACAAATAAATCCATCCATCTTTCTAAGGTAATAATAAAAAAAATCAATCAAGTCTTCCATGCATTAGTAAACTGTGTTTATAAAGCAGGTGTTTTGTGTTTCATCTTACCTTTTAGTTAGCCACAGCTTGGTTCCCATACAGGTAATGATGTCACCCAGTCGCTGCTGGAAGTCCAAAGTAACAAACTGGTTTGATTCCAAGTATGACTGCAGCAAGTGAAAAACCTAAATTAAAAAAAAAAAAAAAAAGAAACAAAGAGTTTCTAGCCACCGCTTTTCCCCCAAATAACTGAAAGATGAAACAGTCACCTGCAAAATGATCAACCATTACTCAAGTTAAAACATGTATTCACTTGGCCTCGCAGCAGATGGAATCCTTAAACCCTTAAGTTGCCCCATCTTTAAAAGTCATTTTTTGCACAAAACAACAACAAGTACTAGAAAGTGTTAATCTACGAAGTGAACAGAAGGCAGCTGGATGAACACAGCTCCTTTGGCCTTTTCCAACTTCAGCATGCCTCAGCTTTCAACTTTCTTGCTCTGCCATTTGCTCCCCAGTGCCAGCACAACTGCCTGGGGAGCAGACTGGCAGGCTGGCACACTGGATGGAGCAGGGCTGCTTGCACTGTACAGCCAAGGAAAGAGGAAGGAGAATTACCATCCATAATGACTCAGAAGTGCTGACAGAAAAGTATCATTATTCCTGCTACCTGAGAACCTTCATTCTGGGCCCCAGTCAAACACCGTGGCCAGCTGGGTTTAAGAGAGCAGGAAGACACTCACACTTTCCCTTTCCAAGGACTGAGCTCCTGCACTGGGGTTCGGCACTTTCTCCTCCAGAGTTTCATGTAAAAGCCTAATGGACATGTCCAAGCTTTGCTGAAGGAAAGAATTCAAGGTACCAGAATAGAAAGCAAGACTTGTAACTTTCTGGTCAGACAGTTAAAACAAAAGATGTTTTTTCTCAGAGACCCTCTTTGCTATTTAAAAATAGATTTTTCCAAGTAGCACAGGAAAGTGTTTAGAAAAAAATTTGTTTTAAAAAAACGTACAGTTATCTAAGCATGAAATGAAGATATTGGGTAGTATAAGAAAGCTGATACCAACTGCATAGTGGAGAGGGGCTCTCCAAGCCCAGCTCCTTTAGTGCCCATCCTGAATGCAGCAGAGGTAGCATAACACACACTTGACTCAAGTGACACTACCTGTATCATCCCACTTGGTTTTAACTTTTACCATTCTCACACAAACCTGGGTGAGGGTAATTTTAAACAGAAAAACATGGAAATGTGTGTTGCAATAGTGAAGCCTAATGGAAGAAATCTTACTCAACATAAGGAATTTTGCCTTACAGCCTCCAAACTGGAAATTCTTTTTGATTACACAGCTAAGTTACATTTACAGAAAGGGCTTCTATACAAATTGAAAAAGTTTGTCCCCTATTTTTTACTCAAACTGACCATGTGCAGAATTTAGGAAGCTTAAGGGGTATTGTTAGACCATATCTGAAAATACATATTGTGAGCATTTGATATGGAAACACTCTTGACATGTGAGAGTATTAGCACCTCCTACTTGCAAAGCGACAATTTAATGACTAATGGATCAAGCTGGGGCTTTCACTTCACTTTGGGAAAAGAAAAACCTTTGTATCCAGATTTTTATATCTCAGATCTTGATTTTCCACATTCCAGCTGTCACTTGCTCTGGAGGTTATATTTTTTTGTTTGTTTGCTTGTTTTGGAAACAGAAGCACTGCCACATAGCATTAACTTGACACAATTTCATCTGGGTTATTTTTTGTGAAATCATTCAAGTGGAAAAACAGCTGCAGTCATTTCAAATAACCACAGAAACAGAAGAGATGTCAAGAGACAATCTAATCCATACAAACACTGAGGCAGGGTCTAAATTAATTCTTCAATGAAACAAATGCCTGACTGTCCTAATCCAGAAAACAGCCAAGAAAGCAGAATGCAACCTCCTGTAGTCTTCCACCCTCAAAATCCAAGCTCTTGAGGTAAGGTGTTCCTGCTGTCTGCTCCCACCAGTGCTCATGGCAAACAGCTGTTCTCCGGACAATACTCAGTCAGTCCAGATTTTTTTCCTAGTGAGGCACTTATTAAACACAGAGATCCCACTGGGGCCCTTTGACAGGAACCATGAAATAAACTCCCATCTCCCTTTGTTAGCAGGTGCTATGTAGGCAAGACATAGCCTGGAAAAGTAGCTTGAGGTTTTTTGTCTGTTTTTTTTTGGTTTTGGTTTTTTTTTAAAATTTTCTCAAGTCCTCTGAACTGAACATCATTTTGTTGATAGCATCTTTCTAAGGGTGGCCTTCCCAAGATCTTCTTGAATCTTGATCTTTTTCTACAAAACACTTCGCAGAAGTGCAAGCTTGCAAACCTTTCAAAGTGTTACCAGAGATGTCTTCATTGAATCCACTCTTTTAGTCTGCTCTTGCCTGTGCAATTGTTTGCTTATTAAAATGGTTTATGTAAGTACCTACTCATTTTCTTCATGAAAACCAATGCACTACTAAGAGTTTCTCTATATTTTTGTGGCTTGCCCTTAATCCCTGTTAAGTCACAAACACAAGAGAAGAAAAAGAACAAAAATGGAAAATAATATTTATGCAGAAGCTCTTATTGCTTTTTATATCCTCTGCTAACTGAAAACCATCGTGTGCCTTGATCTTTTCAATTTTATTCTTCTGTGCTTGTGTTCATTTCCAGGAACAACAACAGATTTACCTCTAAGCAATAATATAAAATCTATTTCAAAATTAAGAAGGGGCTGTCGCATTTTTTCCTAGAAGCTTAAATTAATTTAATCTCTTCAGCTCTGAAAGCAACTCTCAAAGCGCCTACCATGTAGAGGCTGAGGAAACCTAAGTAGTTTGATAGCTCAAGCTAAAGGTCTTGAAAGAGAAAGAACTGTGTACCCTAAGGAGGCCAAATTGGCGGATTTAAATTTTTCTAGGTAGGAAATTCAGTACTGAAAACAGAACCAAAACTCCTCTGGAGTTAATTCTTTGTATGAACCAATCCTCTCAATAATATTCAGACTGTAAAAATCACAGGACACATGCCCTATTTAAACAGTAGAATTAGAAGGCACAACTCACATAAGAGTTTGCTGCACTCTTGAAAAATGTTTGCATCCATCAAAGAAAATGTTCAACTTAGCCTGTTCTGACTTTTTTTGACATACACAAATTCCTGATTTTCTTGTTATTTCACAAGCCCTCTATCTTTTATTCAGGTACCCTCACCAAATTTTAGGCACCTAGAAAGCTCTCCCAACAAAGAAATTCTGTTTTCAGCATAAGATTTTAGAATGCCTAAGCTAAACTGGAAATTGCAATTAACATCAGCATGTTTTATACAAAGCCTTACTTTAGGTAAGCTAAAACCAGAGACAACCAAAAAAGCAACCTGTAAAAGTCAGCCTCAGTAGTTCTTCACTTCCATCACATGCGGCATGTCATTCTTTGGCTTCCATATGGCTTCCATGATCTAAGGCTACAAACCAGGCAATATTTCCATGAGGAGGAAGCACATTTTATGAGACTGCTTGATAAATATAATAAAATAAGACAGGCTTTCCAGCTCACGGTTCTCCTCAAGTCAAAAATACTACATGAGTTAAAATCCTCTCCTGAATTCTTCATACATAAATGGAGTGAGATCATGGTGTTCTTGTGTATGCAGCATTGTTATTACACAAAGGCAATATATTAATGATTTTTTTTCTTTCTTAAAGGTAGTTTTATCACAGATTTGCACTATCTGTGGAGGAAGGTTTACGAAGACTTACTGGCTGACAGTGGTTCTTTTTAATATATACAACACTTCACTGAGACAAGGTATTATCTGTAGCTCTGTGGAATCCTACATTAAAGATGGTGAGTTCATGGATGCTCAGAAATCTTTTCCTCCCCCTATGCAGGCTGTTCAGGAGTCAGGATAATACATCAACAGGAGAGCAGAAACTGTCCATCAACCTGGACAAGAGTTGTTAAAACAGGGCAAGGCATGGGAAGTCCAGATACTTGCATGATGGGCAACAGTGTCCAGTGACCAATCATTCTGAGACCACCCAGCCCACAAGGTTCTAACTCCGAGCCGGCATGTCCTACGCTGCTGCAGGTAAAACCACCTGCCTGGGAGGACTCCTTAGTGTAAAATAACACAGAAAAAGCCCAACAAACTCCACCAAGCCAGCCCAGATGTAACACTATATCCTAATAAGCAAAACCCAAGGACTCAGCACATCAACAAAGTTATGTTCTGCTCTTCAGCCATACCAAACTTCCAGCACCCTCAATGTTTCACCCTGGTTTTCCAGCTGTAGAAGCCTCAAGAAAAGAGGATAAAGCAGAGGAGGGTGGGGGAAGGAAGAGAAAAAAAGGAACAGCCAGCATGGTTCCCCACTGGTCAATCAGCACACATATCATTCTGCCCCGTGCACATCCACCCCCCACTCAACAGCTTGCTTTGAGATGCAGCACTGTGTTGTCCTGTCATGAGAAAGTTGAGTGTTTTCTTTGTACCCAAGCAGGCCTTAAGACATAACATCTACTATTTTCTATGTGCTCCTTTTGGATGATTAAGTGGAAAAAAAATGCACACTGCTTTTTTTTTTTAAAAAAACCAAATACTTAAATACTTAGACATCAGCTAAGTAAAAAAATCTAAATCACGAGAAGCAGAAATATTTTTCCCCTAACTTTGATATGATATGCAGCAGACCATTATCTTCAGCAGCTCTCATATCAGCTTGAATTTCTGGGAAAGAGATAATTAAAATAATGAAGCAATGTACGGATGGAGGAAAACTGGTAACAAACACAAAATTTACCTAGTGCAAATTTATTTTGGTGCCAAAAGTCCCCCTGGAACACAGAGACATTGCAAATGCAGCACAACCTTCCAATAGCCGTAAGTTGATCCACCACAACACAATTCCTAACAAATTAAAATTAACATTTACAGCATTTAGCAGTAGTTTTATAGGCAGAACTAAGGTTTCTGATTTCATAATGAACTTTTAATTTCCAACATAAAACAATGATTAGGTGGATACCTGGTATACATGAGCACATGTTTGCATTTGAAAGAAAGCACAGCCTTCAGCATGTTGCTGCACCAAGTGCGTTTTTCAAACAATGAGATTTTCTAAAAACAGGTTATCCAGCTGCACACTTCTCAGTGAAGTAGCAACACTGAGCTTTCCTCCCCCCTTAAGACGACCCGAAGCAACAAAAACTTTTCCATGCACGCCCTCAGCTATGTTTGGATAAAATTAAGTACACAGTACAAATATTCACATTCCTAAGTGCAAAACTGAAACAATGCTCCCAGTGTTCATTGCAGTGCTTACTAGGGGGGGGAAAAAAAACAGACCAAAAAAACAAACTGACATCGCCCGAAACTTTACGTTCTCAACATATACCCTTTAGTTCCCTAAAAAAAATACAAAGAATACATATGTTTCAGCAGCTGAAAGAAAACACTGTGTAAATACTGAGCTTTCAAAAATATGCCACTCATCAAGCTATGAAGGTTGAAGTAAAATGGGAAGGCAAAGGAAAACAAAGGCATTTGCAAAATGACAGCAGTAAGAGGATTTACTAAGCTAAATGTGGGTTTTCCAAACAGACCCATCTAAAGCTTTTGCCTGAGTATTAACATGCTAGTAAAAAACCCTCAAACATAATTTTTCTTTTCTTCTCTCATTTAAAGGAGATAAAATTTTATTGTTCTTCTATGATAAATCCAACTGCCAAGTTATCTCTGTATTCTGAAACTTAGGTCCAATTTTTTTTACTACAACCATGTAGATAAAAACTGGCAAGCTGCTGTGACATGTGAAGGCATTTTTTAAAGTATGATAAAAAGTTCAAAGCTGCAATAATTAACTCTAGGCAAAAACAAGTCTTAAAAATCCCCTTTTTTTCCCCTTAAAGATGAAAAGTGCCAGTGTGATAATTACAATGGGACTAAAAACCTCATCTACCACCTCTAGTTTTCCAGTAAGATAGCCATACAAAAATAGATGAGAGAGTTTATAACTATCTGCTCACCTGCTCTATTAAAAATTGATATTTGTGGAAAAGAAATATGTTTTATCACCAGAGAGTATGGTATGAACATGGTGGCTGCAGTCCATGCTGATGTCCCAGACAAAGACAGCCACACACATTGCAGAGTTTAAAATTAATCCAGAACCACAGGGCACAAAATGCTGCTGGTGGCACCCTGTGCTCTGTGTCCTCATCACCCAGACTCTTACACTGAGGTTTAGCAACTCTGAGAGATAGATGATCCAACTCTGTTGGACAAATCAACTCTATTACAGGCATTAAGGATTTTCTTCACCCGAGATGTTTAATTATGAGAGAAGTATTTAATCTGGTGATTGTGGAAGAAAGTAAATATTCTGAATTTATTTCACCATTTAAATGGCAATATACTGAAGAGGAATTCCAAATGTTTATCAATTCTCTTGTCACCCACAAACAAATGTGTTAGAAAATCCATCATTCTTCTCACAGCCCTAGATCATTTAGATATACCAAATTACTACAGGCATCACCCCCTTTGTTCCTACCATTTCCTTTCTTAGAAGTCTTTCATTACACCATAGCAGTTTCACAGCTAACAGATCAGATTATTATTCCTGTCAGATACATTATATGATTGCATATGAATATTGCTTCCTTAAATTTGTTTTTGTATGGACTAATAAACTCAGTCTAGGTTCAACTATTTCCTTCTGCAAATAATTTTATGAGAACTGTGTAAAATATTTTTCTTTCTTTAACACAACAGCTGGCTCGCAATTCAGTTTTTCCAGAATTTTAGCTTTGTTTTGTCAGCACACTTCATTATCTAATTACCCAGTTTTGCTTTTTTATTCATGAGAAATTATGGCACTTGAATCCTTCCTCCAAATATATCCACCAAAATTAATGAAGCTAGGTTTATACATCAATTAAAAGTTGTTTTGATTAAAATGAAGGCAAGCACGTTTTGATTGAATTAAGAAGTAATGAAAGCTTGAAAACATCTAAATTAATAAATAAAAATACAATACCAGTTAATTCTGTATAACTCAGCAAAAATAACACACCTATTTAATCATCTGAAAATTATGAATGTGCCATAATGAAAGTTAGAGGATGCTGAAAAATAGCAAAGTTGCTTTCTTCCCAGTGACAGACATATATCACAAAACAACCATCATTAAAGATGTGTTCCTCACATTTAAGATAAACTCTTTTTTGCCTAAAACGAGAGCAAAATGTGAAAATTCTTGCAATATAATTTTTATTAGGTTTTTCTCCAGGTTTTTAATCCTATTTTAGTCAGGATGAAACCAAATTGCAGCTTCAAATTTGTGCATGTAACTCAAAATTTTCATTAGAAAAAAAAACAAAACAAGGAGAAATCTGCTGCCAGGAAACAGTAGATTAATTTTACTCAGAAGATCCAGCTGAATCTTCTCTTCTAAGTAAACAGTTAGCCTATTCACAAAGAAACTCTATATGAGATCTCACTATACCATTATTAGAACTTTTTTACCATTAATTTTTAAGCTGTCGTTCAACTAAAGGTATATGTGGCTGGGCAGAGAAACCCAGCCAAAATGACTGGCTGATGAGCAGAGAGAAACCCTAATTAGCAGATAGGCTAAGAAAAGGTAAATCTGCCTCATGAGTCAAAGACAGAAAAGGCAAATCTGAGGGGGTCTCACACACAACCTCCTAATCAGCCAGCCTGACCAGAGATGAAAGAGGTTACTGTGGAGCTGGTGGCATTTCCACTCTCTGCAAATATCCCTTTTATCTTCCCACAGCATGTAACCAAAACCAGTAAGTCTAGAGAAATGAAAAAACCAGACTGCTGGGAACAGCTGAGAGCTGAGAACTGTTCTTAGTCTGTATTTCTGATCAGAGCAGCAGGAAAGATAAAATGAAGTCTCTTCTTCCAAATCTATACTCTGCTATCCTCAAACCCCAATTCAGCTCTTAATTCAGCTACCTCAAAGGATATAAAGGTACATACATACACACTCCAGCTTTCTTTTCCCCCCTCTTCCTTTTTTTAGGGGGGTGGAAGTGAAACAATCTGAAATTATTTTGTTCCAGGCTATATCTTCGTAACAGCTCTCCTGTACATGCACACATGAAGGAAACAAACGCAAATAAAAGACCAAGGCACACATTCCTGTTTACTGAGGGATATTTAGAATTAGGAGGAATATTGTCAGCTACCCCACTGACACAAAGAAGCTGACATGGTAAGAGACACAGTATGAACGTGTTTATCAAGAGCCCTCAGAAGTACACTGCCACTTGACCCCACAGCTCCACTGGTTTCAGCAGAGGTGATCTTCTGCCTCAGGAATGTCTGTATTAAACACAAGCTGAGAAAATAATTAGAAGTAAGCTAAATCAATTTAATGCCTTTAGTTCCCAAATTCACATTATAAAGTAAAACTTGCCACTACAGAACATTATTTACTTCTCTCAGCTATTGATTTTAAACTTATAGAAGAGAAAATATATATACACGGGTCTCTCTCAAACAAAAGGAAAACATTCAGTATTTTCAAAGTCTGAGGAATAATCTGACACATGAAAAGTCCCAGTGTGGCTAGCTGCCTACCACAGCCATGCTAAGAAAAAAAAAAAGAAAAAAAAAAAGTTATGTCTTTCAAGGTTGTATTACAACTTCTGAAAGCTCTTCTCCATTCATACATTGTCAGTCATAACCTGTAACTCTACATGTCCTTGTGCAAGAGGATCAACTCCCCTTCCATTGCTGCTAATTTAGAAGAATTTTGTCGCCATTAATGGCTCCATGTGCATCTGAAGAACTCAATATTACCAACTGCACTCTTTTGTTTAAACTCTAAGCCAACATTTCAAAGCCTGATGAACATAGGTAAGATTGATTTCTCTCCCAAGGCAGGAATTGCTGCATCTCTCTGAGTGCAAACAACAGGGCAAATGTCCCTCTCTTCAAGAAAATTCTCACACACTTAGATGCAGGTAACAAGAGGAGCATCAGAGGCTACAGCTATGCAGATCCATCAAACACTACCCATGTTGGTGCCTAGATCCCCATGTGTCAAATGCCAAGCTCCTCTGACAGAGCAACACAGCTGAATGCAAGTAAAACTCACGAGAATTTTCCTCTGTCAAAATTATTCCTACAAAAGGGAACATACAACTGAAACATGCAGTAAAAGTAGCTGTATGTCTAGACAGTATAGCTGATGGGTGGGCTTAACTTGCAGCTAAGTTGAACTGAATTCCAAGCATAAACATTAATAACGAGTTCAACTTTACAAGAGCAGTACATAAGACAACTGGAAAAAGGAAGGTGCATTTAATGCAAACTTTTTCTTTTTTCTTCTTTTATTACAGTATCTAGAAATTAATTTGTGGGAGAGGATCCCACTTAGTTGTAACATACGAGAAAAAAAGCAATTATCAACCCAATAGCCCTTCTGTGTTTTCAGTTTCATTGGACTACATGGCAGCACTGCTCAGCCCAGGTATATGTGGATACAGCCACTTTCCAACAAGGAAAAGCATCTGAGAGGAAAGAGGACTAGCTCCCTGAAATACCTCTTTAACTTTTTTCCATTAATGACGTAGAAAAAAAGCTTTCGGTTATGTAATCACATATTGGTTTTCAGTATGACTCCCCCTGCCCCAATCCCAAAAGATTATAGAATTAAGTCTTGCAGGCAAGGAAACAGAGATTAAGTAATTTATTTGAAATATATAAAGGATGCATCTCAGAGACACACAAATCAGATCCTGTAAGTTCCAGTTCATAGATAGTAGGCATGTGCATGAGAATTTATGAGAAAAAAATGCTGAAATTATGCCTTAAGTATACTTTTTGGAAGCACTTGGTTCTTCAGAAAACACAGAGGGAAGAATACCTAAGTGTCAATACGACATAGATTGTACAACCAAAACTGCACTGAAACTACCAACAGCATTTCCTCAGATCAGCTTTGGACCACTGATCTTTCTGAAGTTTCTGAAACTATGAAGTTCACAGAAACACAGAAAACTCACAATGAAGTTTAAACTACAGCAAATACATGAATCATGCTACTGCTGAAGATCAGCAGATTTTTGCTTACACATATGGACAAGCTATTTATAAATTTTCACTTCCCATCAGGCTCAGCATGATGTCAGCTTACAATAACAAGTTAATGTTAATGTTTTCCAGTAATTTCCACAGTGCCATTTAACTGCAAGTGCCCAAGCCAAGGTAAACTTAAGGGCAAGGAAAGGGCTAACTGCATAATCAGAGCAACGTTAATGAATTTTTCATCTCTGCTTTGAACATTTGGAATTCTACCTGCAATATATTTGCCTTTTGTTCCCAAAGTTTAATCTCACTAGTCAGTTGATTACATCTTCCCCAAATGGCTCAAGTACTCCTTCTGATTTTAATTAGTGACAATGCTTCACCGCCCTGTGGATTTTTTCCCCAGACAAACAAACATTGTACGCTATCGCAGCAAGTGCCAAACTCAAAGCTATCAAAAATTTTCCAAGCTCCGGTAAGATCATGCACTTTGTTTCACAATCAGCAGCACCACAGCAGAGGAACACTGCCTTTGTGAATTCACCAGTAACAGACAATATCCAGAATAAAACAATGAAATTTGCTGGGTCTCCTCTTCAGAGGAATTAGAAGCGGGTCAGAAAGATCTGTTCCTTATTGTGACTTCCCCTTTTCTCTCTTCCACTTGCAGGCAATTGATGTGTTTTTGACATAAGGGAATGTCAACAGTAACAGTTTTTATGTCAGAAAAATATTTCTTTGAAAAGCAAATTCTTCCAACACCTTCCCTTACTCAAGACCACCTTCTCCAACATTTGCACATGCTTGTCTTCGATTTTATTATCCCAGAGGAGTATAGCTGTTCTATTGTTTCTAAGAACAGTTTTTTAAAGCCACTTAACCCTCTGCTCAGCTTTGGATATTGAACTGCACAGAGATTGTCATCTTCTGAACATATTGGTGCCAGTGGCAAATGTTACCATGCCTCCACTTTTTCAACACCACATCCTGTTGAAGTCTGACAATTGCAAACATTCTGCCCTGGTTTCTAATGAAAGTAAGCTCCCCATTCTCTTCAGTCACATCAATTAGGTTGGGAGAGGCCTGATACTGAAATTGGAATATTTAAATTTATTTTTATAACATCCAAATATTTAAATCTTATTTGTTTTTGCTGAAAGGGCTCCAAGAGGACCACCAGCTGATCTGTAGCAGCTCCAATATCCAGCAGCCAGAGGACTAGTGATTATCAGCTGCATGTGGACTGCTGTGCACAAGCTGTTTGCAGAGCATGACCCTACACAAATCCTCTGGCATTAGGGCCTCAAAAATGGCAATGAAAACAACAACTAGGCACCCATTTCACTAAATGCCAGATTGGCTCAAGGCAGCCGAAAATCATCCTCCATCAGTGATGGAAGGGACTATTAGGATACTTCATACCCTTTTTCATTCAAATAAACACCAAACCCAAGTGGTAAGAGTATCTCAATGGGTTCTTCACTGTGTTATTCCTTTGCAATCAGTACCAATCTGTTCATGCTGGTGTTCACCTCCATCTACCACTCCACAGTCCATGTCCTGCCACTTCTGTATTTTACCAGTGGCTGAAATTGCAAAATGATCCATAAAAATCAACAGTTTCTTTAGTTCACAGATTAAACACTTTATTTTACTAGCTTTATATAATGTAGAATCCAGGGAGAGCCTGTGGTTTCAAGTCACTCCACAGTCCGAATTTGGAAGAACAGAAATGAGTGGAAGGCACCACTACCCTCACTCATGTTTCCAGTACTTTGCTTATAATCTCTGAAACAAAGCAGCTAAAAGGTGCCACAAATTGAATGGCTCCTTATCACACAGATCTTGTGTGCATCTCCCTTATTAACATTTTTATAGAGGTATCTGTTTCATACCTTGTCCTCAACCCTGATCACAAAGTATCCACTGGTTATCAACAGATTATGCTGGGGATTGACGGTTTATATTGAAGAGTCATCCCATAAAGCTGCATATGTTTTGTTTTTTAAGCAGTAAAATTTACTACAGAGCTAAAACTACAATAAAGTACATATAACAGTATGAAGCATGTCTGCTTCAAATAAACTCAAGCACTAAATATATTTTAATTTGGCAAAAAAAGACAACAAAAAGAACTAGTAAGAACACATCAGAAGCTAGGGAATCCACTAAGGTAGTTTAAGAGTCTCCTAAAATTCTACAAAATTCCGTGGTTTACCTGCACTTGCAAAAATAAAATAACTTTATTTGAAATCAAGTTTCCTCTTCCCCTCTCCAAACACCATTATGCATTTTATCAGTCTTGTTGCTTTATAATACATTAAAAACTATCAATCAGCTGCAAAAGGGGAGCCTACCTATTTAGAAATTTATTTACTTGATGTCAAGTAGGATGAGTTCTCTTCTAGTTACAGATAACAACAAAGTACAAGCTCTTTGATAAACAAGTTAAAAGGTAAAAGTTAAATACTTATTGGTGACATTCCAGATTTCACTACATAAACCAGTGATGTGAAGATACAGATAGAATTGTTTACAATACAGCAGCAATACTGAGTATGAATGTTTTGTATTATCATGAAAGAAATCTAAAAATTCCTCAAATTTATCACCTTTGTTTTACTATACAAACTGAAAATTTCATACTTGTCCTCCAAAATAACCCATTTAATTCACAAGAAAAACTGGGCCAATTAAAGAAAAAGACCTAAACCAAGTTTGTCTAATTCAGTTCTGTGACACCTCCTGCTCACAGCACCTCCATTGAATGGCATCGCCCAGGGACACGTCCAAAGTCCTTTACACTTCTACAATTGCAGCACTACAACTGTTTTGAGGATTTCTGTGGTGCATAATCATGATGCTATAATTCTGTTCAACAAAGCTGTCTGTCTAAAACCCCAGGGATTTTTTATGTAGATAACCCCATTATAAACCTCGTTCATGACTGAATGCAAAAATATATGACTGACTCCCAACTTCAAAGCCTTTCTTCCTGTTGTCCTAACCATTCCTTATAAATATCACTGATATAAAACTGAATTAAAATATAACACACGGATGGAACATCAATTCCTATGAAAGGAAAAGGCAGATGGAAAAACATTAGCAAAACTCAACAAGTCAAGGAGTTGAAGAAAGTGTTAAAGGCTGTGCTGGTTACAAACATCTCCCACTCTGAGGAAATCAGCCTACTGCACTCTGAGAGCAAAAAAACCAAGAAGTTACTGCTGTAATAATTTTAGAGCTGGACATGGTAAGTTTAGGAATATTCGCATCTTGACTAAGGAAATGTTTAGAATGAGATCATTTATTTGGAGCATGTGATCACAGAACTTCAAAATTTCAGCTTTAGAGGAAATTAACTTCTTCAACTGTTCACAAAGTACCACATTATACGAGACTGAAAACAGCTTTAAATGTCATTAAAGCTATTAACTCTTGTATCAATTTGGATTAAATGACAATGCTATATATTCAATGTATCTGTCTGAAAGACTAATTTCCACAATTTTTTTCTACTCTCTAAGCACAACAAAGCTTTTCAGAAAAATGAAAAATCATGAAAATTAAATAAGTCTAAGAGCTACATTAATTTGTAGTTATTTTTCTTTCATTAATACTGTGTCTCTACAACTTTCACCAACACTTCCTATTTTTTAGAGAAAACAATAGTCTCCTTTTATTGCTAAAGGTAGTGTGATGTTTCAAGAGATAGCACTTTTTTCCTCACCAGTGATGACTGATGGCAAGAGGCCATATTGTGCATATTTCAAAACTAGTTAAACATAAAAAGCTCACTTCGGCTTTCATAATCTTTTTTTCCACTTCTGACAACTGAAGATGCTTGATGCTGCAATATAAATTTTAAATGCTCCTAATTATTATACAATAACCCAAGAGAAATAACTACAATCAGAACCATATTCCCTCCCCAGTTCCTAATATCTACAAACTTATTTTGATTAATCTTAAAATAATAGCTTACAATATGATAATTCAGAAATATAAATTATTGTCTCAAACCAGCAAATTTTAAAATGGTGTTTCTATTGCTGGAATCCCATGATGCATTTCATTCTATTTATGGCCACTTTTAATATTAGTACCACCATGGAGTTTAAAATCCTACATGTTTAACAAGGCTCCCTTAAGAAAGTGGTACCCCGAGGTGATTGCACCAAGTCCCTTCCTTCTGAAATGCTTCAAGATTTTCTATGAGCTGCAGTTTCATGCTACAAGACAGGCAATACACACAGAGCATATGTTTCTTATTAGATGTTACATCAGGAAATAACAAAGTAACAAAAATCTGGCAACAGGATGTATATGTGTAGTCTTTTATAGTGTCACCATGTTCATCTCTAAGTCTTCCTGATGCTTTTTTAGGAAGTGGGTAGCATTTACTAGATGGGGAAACAAGAATCACCAGAGCACGCACATTTTTATGCTGATAATATTTACTTTTCTATTAACATAATAACCTAAAAAGTATTAAGCATGTAGCATGTTTCATATGCTGACAATGTGATTTAACCTCTCTTTGTCTTGAGCTGGTTTGGGTTCAAAAGTGACTTCATTCCAAAGAGTGAAGGCTCTACCTGGTTATTTCTTACGGCACAAAATAATTCAATAGGTAAAAAAAAAAATCAAGCATATACTCAAGCATGGTTCCACCTGTATTTTCTGTGGAAAAAAAAGGTGAACATTATGTTCTTTACATTACCGTTCTATTTGTCAGCAGTGTCTGTTTCACCAATGAAACAAGATGGACAGAAACTTGGAAGAATAAATGGAAGATTTTCTGCACTTTACGAATGTGAGATGAGCACATAACAGGCATTTTGTTTGCTACAGAAGTGTTTTGTAGAGACCAAAAGAAGTTGGCTTTTCCTACCTTAGTTTTTTTCTCCTTTAAGACTGTAAATTTAATATAATAAAGCTAAACAAATGGATGCATTTGGACTGGTGAAATGAAGAAAAGGTGCTAAGAGAATTCAACAATACTCAAGTAAAACTCAGCATGAACTATAAATGCTCGATATCTTCCATTTATGTCAGATGTTTTCTCAAAGTGAAAAGGAAGGTTTAATATTGTTGATGCATTTGCACCAAAAAGGATGAATCAGATTTTCAAGGTTTAAAATTTTTCCCAATACACACTTCTGTCACAAAGACCTTTCTGCAGCTTTGAAAATTGTGTGTGTATATTTGAGGGGAAAAAAATTAATAACTATTGCTTATTTCTCACAATAAAAACCCAGTTAATAAAAACCCTGCAGAGGTTACCTGCTTAATAGAGATTGAGACATTCACTGCAGATGTGCAGGTGTACTGAATCTGAAGTTTCTGAATCACTTGTGCATAAAATATACATTTGACATGCATGTCTGACAGCATGGTAATTACTCTAGTGCAATAAGCAACAAAATACCATGACAGCAGCTATTCTGTAAGAGAGGGTGAGGTCCAAAACAGAGATAAAAAGGAGCAAACATCTGAAACAAGAGCTGGTGGGAGGGAGTTGATAGAGAGGGTGCCAGAGGAAACAGAGTAGAGATAACAGAGGCACAAGTTGGAGAATGAATTAGGGAGGGCAGAATAGAAGCACCTGCTGCTTATCATTCCTTAAGAAGCCTTATTAATTCTCTGGTTGCTTTAAGCTGTGGAGGAGATTTCCATACTCCCAAACATCAAGGAAACTCTGATGATCCAAAGACAACTGGCACCTTTTATGAAGTATAGAAAAGAAGCAATCTTGACAGGTAATAAATTTAGAAGCATTCCTCACCCTCTCAGCATCTCCCCTTGGTCTCCTCTGCAGTTAGACCCCACCTGTGCTGTTTCCAGCACCTAAGGAAGGCTCTACAGGGCACTAGAAGTCCAAGAGCTGCCTGCAGCTCCACAGGAAGCCATGTTGTTATCACTTCTGACCTCGCACAGAACCATCCCCAACACAATGTGCTTGAGAGCCTTGTCCAAATGCTTCCTCAACTATGTCAGGCTGCTGCTGTGACCATTCCCTGGGGAATCTGTTTCAGTGCCCGGCCTCACTCTGCTGTTTTCCTGGTATCCAACAGAAACCTCTCCCTACTCAGCCTCATGCTGTTTCCTTGATTCCTAGTTGGAAGAGTAAAGAGGCCAATACCTGCTCCTCCTCTTCCCCTCACAAGGAAGTGCACACTGCAATGGTATCTCCCCTCAGCCTCCAGCTCCCCAGGCTGAACAAAGTGACCTCAGCCACGCCTCAAATGGCTTCGCCTCAAGGCCCTTCATCAACCTCATGAACCTCCTCTGAGCCCTAATAGTTTCATATCTTTCTTATATTGTGTCACCCAGAACTGCACACAATATTCAAGGTGAGGCTGCCTTAGTGCAGAGCAGAGCAGGGCAATCCCCTCCCTTGCTCGGCTGTGATGCTCAGCCTGATGCACCCCACGACAGCGTTGGCCATCCTGGCAGCCACGGCACTGCTGGCTCTGTTCAACTTGCCATCAACCAGGTCTCCAAGGTCCCTTTCCATGGAGCTGTTCTCCAACTTCTCATTTCCTAATCTACACACAAAACCAGAGCTGCCCTGTCCCAAGGGCAGAACTGGGCACTTGTCATTGTTAAATTTCATAGAGTTGGTGGTTGCTCATCTTTCTAATTCGTTGAGGTCTCTCTGCAGGGCCTCTTTGCCCTCAAGGGAGTTGCCAGCTCCTCCAAGTACAGTGTCACTGCTTTTAGTTGAGGGTTTTAGCAGAAATGCCCCAAAACTGGAAACATATTGTACTAGATAGTGGAAACCAAACTGCTTCAGCAGAGCTTTGCTCCCCACATTGCCCAGGACCTAAAAGCAAAATATGCAGAGAAACCCTTACAGCAAGGCACCACTCCTGCTCCTCCAAATAAACTCTCCACCACTAGATACAATCATAACACAGCTTCTCCTTGTAAATCACACACCCACATAAACTTTCTGTCCCATGTACTTCTTCATCTGTCTAATTTCTGTACAACTTTTCCTACACCTGGGTATCCATTTACTATTGTTTTCTGGCCTATGCATAAACAGCATTGGAGGAACAAAACCAGACGAACACATTTACAGAGTATGTTCAAGTTCAGGTTCGGTCATTTAGAGCCTCAGTAAAAAAAACACACTTTAAGTCAAACAGCCATATGAAAAAATATTCCTAGAAAATTTTAGCACAACAGTACTTCAAAAATGCTGGTATTTTAAAATACTTCAATATTTTAGTAATATAATAAGAAACATTACTGCAAGAAATGCCTGTGACATACAAACATTTAAAAAAATCCAAAGCAATTAACATGCATTAAAATTGGTTAAGACAGAGAAAGCACACTATGTGATTTGATGCATTAACACGCTTGATATTTATTTTCACACACTGGAAAAGTGTCTTATTCTTGTTTTGGTTTATTTTGTCTCACTTCCTTAGACAATCAGGTTTTTCCTCCTTTCTTCCTTTCAATTTTTTTGCTCCACTATGCAAGATTCTTGCATCTTGGTCTTAAACATTGTTAAGTCCTTACTGAGTAGTTACCCACTTACAAATATTCATCCCTCTTCATTTGGTTCTCCCAGCTAGCGTTCTTTTGGAAGCTGATTTTCCCAGCTTTCTCTTCCTTTCAGAGCTTCAAAAAACCATAGAAGGCACCTTCCACTATTTCTCACTACAGCCTGAACTTCTGAAAACATGAAATAGTAAAAAGACTTGTATACAGGTATTTTTCATACATCCTCAAGCAGTCAGAACTCATCATGGATGGGTATTTTTAAAAGTATATCCAGAAAGTATATTCAGAATTGCCTTTCTTTTGGCTCTGAAAGTTTTAAAGACATGGTTCCTAGATCAAAAGGAAGGGAGAAAAATCCTATGCAGGTTGAATGGAAAATATGTTTTTGGAGATGAAAAATGAACTCCATGGAGTACTAAATTAATCCACTGCACCACCTAGGAGAATATTATATCTTCCATAAGCTTTACAAGTTTCAACTTTTCCCTTCCCAACTGTAAAAACATCCTCTGCCAGTGACAGAGTGATAGGACTGGTTTCCTCACTAATCATAAGGGATACTTACAGATTCATAACACAAAACAGGTGCAAGAAATATGCACAGAATGGAACACTTAAAAATTCAGACTTTACAACAGTTCAGTTGTTGTTCTGGGAGGTCTAAATCAAATTACTCAAGCCAGTGCCTAAAATAGTTCAACTCTCTTTAGGAAGACTCCAGTAATGAAAAGTAAAACAGTGTGCTGACAGTTATTTGTTTCTCACATGTCCATCATTTAAAGACAAAATAATGTATCCACTGTGAAAACTGTACCTATAAAGAGGATTTCTCTTTGTCACCATTTAATCAAAGTTTTTTTATATAACCACATTCATAGATACTGTTTTCAGTCACTGCACAATTAACCACAAACACAACTAGAGATGCCAGGTTGTATAGATGTATGGATGGCTGTAACTGAACACCAGGCAGCGTACCTCAAATGGCTACACACACAGAGGCACCCAAAACCTCTGCTAGAAGGGTCACAGCAGGTTTTATTTGTACAGGAGTAGGACTAGGTGCACTAGAACAGAAATGCCAAAACATCTGCAAAGCTACTGCTTACCATAGCCAGAGTAAAAGGTGTCAAAATCTAGGGGATGAGAGAGAGGGAAGCAGTACATCCATCAAGGCATTTCTCTCTCTCTCTGTATAGAGGGAGCAACTGGCATGCTCTCCCTGGTACAACCCAGAGTAATCATTATTATAGTTACCTCTCAATTAAAACAGCAGTTGTTTCCACTGACTGATAAATGTTGTTCATTCTGTACTAAACCATGGGCTCTGTTTTGGTTTGTTTTATTTTACTAGAAAGATGTGACCCCCACAAGGTTTACAACAACAGCATCTTTGCATATCCTTAGCTGCTGTAGAAAGGAACTCAATAATGACGCAAAAACTGAAAAGACCTAATAGAGTTGTAAGAGCTGTGTACATCTATGTCCTTTTGAAAAATGGTGACATGTCTTAAGAAGTCAGAGACAATATTTGGGAGCGTTACTAATTACAGTTAAAGCAACTTCAAAGCAATGTACAACTAGCAGGGCTGCCCAGTCAATCAGTCTAGTTATGTGTCTTTTCCTCAGTTTGTTTTTTTTAATTAAAAAAAAAAAAAAGCTGAAAGAAAACCACTAGCAAAATCTCCTCAATGACTCTCTTTCAGAGACTGCCTCCTCCCATTCCTGGAACTCAGCTGCATTTCTGTTGCATTCATAGATATAAATCTCATTCTCAAATGTTTACTGCCTCCATATATCAGCGTACTCTTATGTAACAGTCAATACAAAATTACAACAAAGAAATGAGACAACTGTTCTGTTATTTCCAGCTCCATATAAGTGAATGTTTCCAGCTTGACATCAGTATTTATTTTCTGTTTGTACTCATCTTAAAAGTAAGGCTTATCTTGAACACTAAAAACTGAGGTTAGAAAAGAAACAGCTGAAAGGAAGTTTCACTGGAAAACATTTCATTTTAGCAGGTTTATTTCTTTGATCACTAGATAATGTAAAGTTTGTTTACTATTTTGAGTTTTTATAAGCCAACGTTGAATTGCTACACTTCAAATTCACTGCCAAGACAAATAAAATGTAATTCACCATAGACAATGTTTCTAAGCTACTAAATAGAGCCAAGTAAACAATACACTACTTCCCCATTCATTCTCTCAGAATCTAAAGATCCCCTGTCTTCAAAACAAAATAAGAAAAAAATATGGTCACTGATAACACTGCTGGTAATTCACATTAAGGATTTTTAGGTGAAACTAATAAATAGCACACATCTCTCTTTTACCCAGCAACAAGGATCAACACCCAAGAATGACCTCCAAGATGTATTTGACTTGTCTCCTCATATTCTCACACCCTCGTCACTGGAGTCAGCAGGGTTTTATTACCTATTCAGTCCAATAAAAGGAAGGTCCAGTAACTGCTTGTGAGTTCTCCTTCATGCATCATTCTTCCCTGCTTTATTTTCAAATTATTTAAACTGCATTTAGTCCTCTGAGTAAGTATTCAAGTATTAAACTCATAAAACACAAGAGTGATCACAATCTGAAATACCTAAAAGCTTGACCTTCCTTTGGAGCCATTTCAGCTAAAACCCTCCTCCTCTCAAAAGGAAGGAAAGAGGCATCTACATTCATTAGGCAGACTCTACTTTCATTACTTTCATCAACAACAACCTGTCTAAATACAACTTTGCCGGACATTAAACTACCTAACATACTGATGTTTTCATCATGAATTGCTGCTTTTCATTAGTATAATCATGTACTGAATTTTTATCTTCCAAAAAGTCATATCCATGCATCTCTGGCACAAAAGTGCTGGAAGCTAAGATACACATGCGGATGTTTCTCCAGCTGCTTTGTCTGCCTTACTCTTTGTCACAAGCTTGCGCTATCAGCCCCTGCTGGAGAGAGCACCCTGACTCAGACAAATCTTTACATGACCAGTATGGCTGTTAAAAGGTTGTGTTCTTGTCCTGATTTTCTTGCTGTTCTACTGAAGGCTCCAATCTTTAAATCAATTATTTCATCTTTAACTCACTTCTACCAATTCTTTGGATATGCTGATTCTTTATATCAGCATATCCAAAGAGTTGATATAGATAATTTAAAGTTCTACCATTGCATAAACCTTGATGTATTCAATAAACTCCAGAGTTATGAAGCCCAGTATCTCCTGTAAGTCTAATTTCTGTCACATGCAATTGAGTCAATGTGACTCATTCTGTTCTTTAGATTTGAGATGCAAGTGTTGCTTGTTTCAAAAACTATACAAAAAAGGTTCAAAACTTCAAAACACTGCATTCATATGCCTAACAGAATTGTTTGAATTAGTGATCACAAACAACAAACAAGGAAAAACAACCCCACACACACAAACACACACTTCTTTAAACCAGCTGGCTGCTCTAACACCACAGGATTTTGTGGATCAAAATTAAATCTGCAGGAAGTTTGAATATTAAGCATTACAATTTGTGGAGAGCAAATGACTGCTGATTGCTGACACTCAAAACAATATGAAGTAAGTGAATTTCCATTTTTATCTTCATGAAGTTTTAACCATGCACCAAAGCATAACAAATTCTCCATTTCATCTGCCAGTTATATTTTGTATGTCTTTTAAGAACAGATCCCCAGAGAGAAGGAATACAGTTTTTCTCTTGCAATGCAAAACATTGGCATATGCTCAGGGAACAAATCTTCGGATAAATCAGTAGGAGTGAAAGAGTAACAGCAAAAAGTGGGAAGATGGCAGTGAGAAGAGAAACTATCAGACAGGCCCCAGATGAGAAGATGGGGGAGAGAAATGTTCCTAGGGATCACAGCACAGCAAGCAGAATTTCTGTGACTTTTCAGTTATAGCAGTGACCAAAATCAGTCACAACAGGAAGGATCCACCTGCAAGAACATGACAGACCAATAGAGGATTGTTACATTTTATTCTATGTAGTTGTTTACTTGTACAAAGTACCACCAAAAATGTAAATACTCAGCATGACCAAAGCAGATTCCAGACAAATTGTTCTTTGAGAATATGTGCAGCTGGGAACTTCCATCAAAAGCTTTTATCTTGGACTGTGCAATGCATGTCCCAGTGGAGGCAGAAAATGGAGCCACACAGACAAAGTCATGTAGTTTCCACTATATATAAGCAACAAGTCATGAGGGAGAAGTCACTGAATCCTCCTTCCTCCTAATCCATGCTCAAAAAATGCCAAAGAGAATGCAAAAAGCTCTTCAAATAGAATGGTCAAATACAAGAAGCAAACATTTTTGTACTGGTTTGTATCTCAATCTCAAGCTAGACACTGTCAGCATGTGGAAAGTAAGGCAGCACCTTCAACAATTCAGAACAAGGCACAGACAAGTTAATGAAAATACAATGTCTCTTTTAATAACTTTCATTGACCTAATCCCCTGTGTTCTGAAAATATGTAACTGTAGGCTTGCCAAAGTGAATGTGAAGATCAAACTGATAGAACACAAGATAATGAGTCAATTGATGTACAGATTCATTCATTTGAAAAACAAATAAACCTTAACAGTAATTACATCTGCTCATGATTAATGGCAGCTGCCCAATAGATTCTTCTTGATATGAACAGCATGTAAGGGTATATACACTCTCACTGGAGTACAGATTTTTCCAGTACACAAATGTGAAAAAGATTTCTGGAAACTAATGAGTGCAGGACTGTGACTGAAAGCTCCAGTCATACTATTGTGATTCCACTATACTAAAAACAACTGGATTCTCCATCTATGATCATCACACAGGCTTCAAAATCCAGCATCAATCATGTTAACTGATTGTCTCAAGATAAAAACAAAAGTTGAAGGCTAACATCTGCTTTCCTTGGCAAACCAATCTGAAAGTTTATGCATTTGGGAGGGTTTTTTAATCATCATAAATAATCCACAACCTGATGAATTAAAGGTGCTGCCTTGTTTTCTGGACTAATCTTTATAGGGTGCCTGTAACTTTTCTTCACTTTGAAGCACTCAAAGGAAGGGCTTAAACAATCAGAGGAATAAAAAAGGTCTGTGCACAGACGCAGTCTGTGATCTTGCTGGGATCACACAGACAAGATACCCACAGCTGACATGTTTGGGATAATGCAATGGAGGCACACAGGTTCTTTAGGAAGGACAGGTAGGGGAGAAGATGGAGGTTGACCTCTCTGTGGCAGAACAAATGGAATGCATAGAGCTTTGCCTTGGGATAGATGACAGGTCAGCTGGGAGGTTAGAGCTAAGGACTGAAGTGTGGGTGACACTGCAGGGGGGTGTCTGCTACAAGCTGACAAGCCAGGTAGAACAAGCGGACAAGGGGTTCTACAGACAGCTGGAAAAAGTCTTGTGTGACCAGGCCTTGCTCCTCATGAGGGGCTTCAACCACCCTGGCAGCTGCTGGGTCACCAACACAGCACCATGTAAGCAACCCAGAGGCCTCTGATGACAGCTCCCCAATAAAAGCAGCAGAAGAAACAAGGAGAGGAGCTCTGCTGGAACTCAATCACAATCAAGGAATGAGTGATTGGTTAATTGATTGAGGTTGTGAAGGTAAAAGGAAGTCTTACCTAGCTCATTCTGATTTTCTCATTTTTTCTGGAAGATGGAATATATACTGCAGAAATTCCAATCCCAAAGAGGCAGCAGGTCAAAAGAACATGTTTCAGAGTTACATGGTCACTTCATCCGTTGCAAGCTAAATGTTAATTTATAGAAAGATAATTCAAAAACAGTCCAGCATGTAGTGCTTGTCCAGACATGGCTTGGTTTTCAAAATGCTGAGATGGCCAAGAAGTGGTTTTTTTACAGTGGATGTAGATGTGTAAGCTCCTTGGCAACTGCCAAAATTCAGAAAGATGCACAAACATAAAGGCTTCCCTAGTCAAATTTTGATACTCTTCCATAAGTCCCTACATAAAGCTCTGGACAAGCTCTTCCTTTCAGCCTATCAACTAAAAAGCCTAGATCTTAAAACTAAACAAGACAGAAATGTTTCATTATTCAAGAAAGCTGGTACAAAATTTCTGCATTTTCTTGTGAATTAGAACCTTGATTTCCTTGCCCCAAGCCATGCTGATTTGGATTACAGAGCAAAGCAGAAACTGTACTCATTAAGCACAGAAAAGATTTTTCAGTTGCCTTATTCAAGTCAGTGCATTTATTTATGATGAAGAACTGCTTCTTGAAGAATATCATCAGCTCCCCAAGTGTTACAGAACAGCAGCAACCCTCTTAGATAATTATCGAAAGGAATTATTCTGTAAAACCTGTAAAGCATAACATTATTTAATCCTCATGGACATTCATATTCCTATGCAAATTAAGCCACAGTTAAAACACTATGGAGAAAAAGACTTATTTTCACAAAATGCAGAGGTCTGAAGTTAAACACAACACATCTACATCCACTGTAAAAAAACCACTTCTTGGCCATCTCAGCATTTTGAAAACCAAGCCATGTCTGGACAAGCACTACATGCTGGACTGTTTTTGAATTATCTTTCTATAAATTAACATTTGGCTTGCAACGGATGAAGTGACCACGTAACTCTGAAACATAACTGAAATACACCTTCATGATTTACTACATCTGGCAATACCATCTAATTCTAAGTAATTCCAGCCTTCCAGCCTTTTCAGAACTTGACAGCATATGAACATTGAAATAAAAAACTCAAGCAATGAACTTAGTAGCTTCTCATGTGACTGAACAAATGAAATTACTGAATTCCGTAAGATATTTGCCTTGTATTGCCGGATAAAAGTATCTTTTATTGAATTTTGTACAGACTTGCTCTTTTAGTAGAGATTTTTGGTTTGGTTTTGTATCAAGGAGGATGATAAATCCTCCACTGTGTCATGACAGCAGTAAAAAGCAGCGCAAACAGTTCTGAATGCTGCCAGATCACCATCTCTTCAATTAAGCCTTCTGATAAACAGTGCTTTAACCAACAGTCCCCATAAAGTAACTTACTACATTTCAATAAGCCTTATCAGCAGATTTGCAAGTCCCTATCAACACTGATAGAGAAACCTAAACCAGGCATCCAGCAAATCCTAAAAAGTCACAATACTTTCCTCTTTGGACTGCTTACCAGAGGTGCAAGTTAACTACAAGCTAAACTATCTGGCATTGGTAATCTGGAGCTACAACAAACATCACTGGCTTGCCTCCATTTTTCAGCACATCTTTGCCAGCCTAAAGTATTTCTTCTGAATGTTTTCTTATTTTAAACTAGCAAGAGATAGTTGCCACACAGATCAGCCATACACTAAATTAAGCATTAAATAAAGATTTTGAGCACCCTTAATTCATAAATGATAACAGCAAAGCCCAATACAAATGTGAGAAACCAAGCCACTGAACTGTTACAGTACAATTTACATTTTTTGGAAGCATATCACTCTCTGACAGCACTGATCTCTCCTTGTGCAGTACAAATTGCAGTAGTAGCTCCCTGTAGCTGCTCAAAACTGATGAAAAATCAGGTAAAAGCTCTGGGAATATCTCCCACCTCACAGATGTGGAAAGCTCCCTACACCTATACATAAGATCATGTTAGCAATACTGAATTAAACATTAGGTCATGCTTTGGGCTCTTTTACATCCACCGTCCATTATTATTATTAATTACAAATTTTTTTCCCAGGTAACTGAAAAGAAGGCAATTAACTCTATATACTACTGCCAGTCCACACCCTCACGAGTAGAGTTATAATCATTTTGGATTGAGAATGCATTTCATTCTCACTGTTGGAACAACTCTCTCTTCCTTACACTTCAGGAGCTGTGACACAGCAGGGCTGCACAGCTAATTTGAGCATGGCAATCTCCCCTTCCCACACAGATGCAGCAGCTCACAGGTCCTATCACTCACATATATCAGATGTATTGACTGCTTTTCAGAGCAGGAGCTCATGCAAAACCCCTTACTGTGAGCAACCATAATCCAAATCCAGATTCAACTGCCCGAAACCCTTTACAGGTAAAGTTGATATTAACAGCCCTAGAGGAACTTCACTCATTTCCTAGATTTCCTGAAAGTTTTGATTTTAAAGGGAAATAATATGCTGGTGTTAAAAACCAAATCAAAAAAACCATACACGCCCCAGCACACAGCTTACAGTGGGAACATGTACCCAGAAAGCTTGCCAACTAAGACAGACCAACAGAGTTGATTGTGTACAATATGGCTTTTGTTGGAGTGCTGCTTGTGAAAAACAGGCAGTAAAAATCAGTAACTTATTACCATGACAGCTTAAAAATGAAACGCAGTGAACTGACTGCCATAAATTGGGGGAATGATATATGGAGAAGGAAGAAATTTCTCATAAGTGAGCTGTTCTCCAGAATGTTTCCAGAAGATAACAGTATAAAGCTTAACACAGCTTGTACAGCACACAGACAGAAAGCTGTTGGTGTAGCAGGAAAAGCAAATTAATTAATAATTATGTGGATAAGTAGCAAGTCTGATTACGTATACCATGTTACTGGGGCATGGAGTCCAGCTTTGCCTTGGATCTTCTCAATCATTTTGGGTAAGTCACATAGATCTCTCTGTAAATACATTCAGATAGGGGTATCTGCTCTTAAAGCACTTTAATCTCTGGAGATGAAACATTACATGAAATGTAAATGTTACTACTTACAGTTTACTACCTTCAAACGACAGCTGAAATGTGCATTCCACATTTATCACGCGACAGAATGGACTCAAAAGCAGTCTTCATGTATGTTTTGACAAAGTGTAAATGTTAAATACAACTCATGGCATGTTATCTGGCTGCCAAGTACGACCAAAAATTGTTTTAAAAACCCCTATGGAAAAAAGAATATAAAAAAATCCTCACAGAACAAAAACAAATCAATGCAAAAAAAACCTGCCAAGCTTACTTGCAGTAGGGTTCCATGCACACTGTTCTGTCGCATGCCACGAGTGGCAGAGTCTGGGAGCGCCCGCAGCAGGGCCAGCACCGTGCGTGGGACTTCGTTGGCCATAACGAACGGAACAAGGGCCCTGCCAGACATCTCCCGGCAGCGGTACACAGGGGAGTGCCCACACCTGGAAAAAGGAGAGATACCTATTATTTGTCATCCAGCAATCCACTAGGCTGCCTAAAACAGAACAAAGGATAATGCAATGAAAACTAAAACGTATTTCTCACAAATCCAATATACAGTCATCTCAGTAGTGAAAGGTAAGTCATACTAGAGCTATTCCAGAGGATTTGTTTTCATTCACAAGTTCCAGTGTTTACGTAAGGGAAAAAATAAAATGGAAATAATGCAATTATGCCATTAAACAGGTAAGTATATAGCCCCGTAGCATCTTTCTGGATGTTTGTTACTAATCACACTCAAATGCACTACGAGTTTGACTTGAATTGTTAGCTCCACGCTGTTAATCAGATGTTTCCATGAGAACACAACATGGTGTCCACTGAATTTTGGGTCAAATGTCCCACTGCTTTTTAGAACACATTTAAAGGCAGGAAATAAAAGGCACATTGGAAAATAATTTTCCATTATTTATGATTAGCATCTAAAAGAAAAATAATTTTTGTTTAACTGCTAAAATGCAAGACTCTATATACAGCAAATGTCAAAAAGAATCTTATCTTTTAGTACTATTAACGTTTTGACAACTGAAAGTAGATTTATGAAAATACACACAAAATGAGCTAACAATAACACATTAACCAGTCATATACTACTTCAGTAGCATGTATACTAAATTGACATGAGTTAGAGTCCTTTATCAGCTAAGTAGGTTAAACTGAGTCTTTTTAAGCCAGCAATTCTTGCATGTGTCAATTTTGGTAGTACATGTACAATTCAGCCACCCAGAAAACTGAGAAAACTACTACAGGGTTTAGACATAAGAGGCATAAAACGTCTAGGGTGATGAAAAATGCAGTACGGCTGAAATTATACTCTGATACCTCCCAGATGATTGTGAAGACTCAAGAGATGGCCTTCCCTACTGCAATATTCTCATCCCTTTCCTGAATGAAGGTGCAAATCTTCAGCTTGCACAATCCCATAGAGATGAAATCAACTCCTGCCAAAATGACTTTGACCTCTGCTGAAGAAAAACCCCTGTAGTCTCATGTCTACATATTTAAAACTCAAAAGCAATTAAAAGGTATCTAAATTCTCAAGTACCTGCAGAAAATTAAAATTTTTAAATTTCTACTCCATGTAGTAGTTTACTCTAGTTCACATGAAAGAAATACAGAGAACAGATTCCATCTTGAATCAGCAACCAAATTAATAGGGTTTTGATCACTAAGAAACTAAACAGTCTTAGCTGAAATATGGTATACCATGCCATGGTATACAATGGCATGCCTGAAAGACACAGATCTCCTTCAGAGGAACTAGAGAGAGGAACTACTCCTGGAACAACATGTTTTTGAGGCAATTTCCACCCTTGCAAATAAGACTGTATGTTCTACTATGATTTTTACAAAGCCTGTCTTTGCATTTCCCTTTCACAGACTGGCCATCCTTCACCATAGAATGCTAAAGCAGAACAGTGACAATTAGAAGCTCTGCCACAGGGAGAAGCTTCAATCCTTGTATTGACAAGGGGCAAGAAGAAGTTCAGTTTGGCTGATCCTAAAAGAACTTCCTTTATTTTTTTAAAACAAAACCATTTTAATTCTACTTCACAGTAAACTGAAACCTAAGAAGTGATTGTCTGCAACCATTCTTTCAGCTCTGCTGAACCACGTTTTCTTAGTTTTATTTATGACGTTTTACAGATCCAAAGGAATCAGACATGTTTTCACAGGAGTGGAAAATGGGTAAAACTCCAGGTGCTAACCAACACTACACGCTTCAAGAGGGGTTTTTTCCTCAAACACAATGCAATGAATTACTACATATTTTTTAAATAAGCTGTCTAACTTTTTTGTCTTGTAAAAACAAAATAAAGATGATAAAGACTTGTGAATCCTACATATATGGAGATACAGTATTTTACATGCCAAATTTTGTTCCGCTCTTATTTTATCAAATTTATTATGAAAACAGAAGTGACTGCTCTATATTTACAAAGAAGAAAATAGTTTCCCATTACAGGCAGAATTTTCTCAGCTGTCTGAAGTCCTCCTGCAGAGCAACCACACAAGTGCCCAGTCATAGAGAACTCTCCCAAGACACCATGGGCCTGGGTCTGCAACCTTCTGTGCCTGAGGGAAATGCAATCCCACAGATCCTACCTGCCCAAAGGGCAACCCAGCCACCAGCTTGCCACTGTCCTACACACCTGCTGTACATTCATGCACATTTCTCACACTCCAGGCTGCCACACAGGGTGCATGGCACTCACAGGGAACCCTAAGAACAGCAGACCTATCAAGTCCGTACAAAGGAACAAAAGCATCACAAAAGTTAAAGAACATGCTGGTGGCTGCTTTATGTATGGGAACATGTATGGGAACACATGGAAGGTATTGCACAACAAATAGCTTTCCAAATTTGCAAGGGGTTAAGATTCCTACTGGTTTTTCTCATTTATTTAAAATATTTATTTATTTTTAAATCCAACACTTGAAGAAAATCAGTTGTTTCCCCAATCCCCAGCTCCCAGCAAGAAACAGCACTGATAATACTTCAAATACACTCCTTTCACATGCATATGCCAGATGTCATGCCAAGTCACCACTAGTGACCTATCCCTGAACTTCTGCATACCCTGAAGGCACTTAGGTGTACATCCCTCATGTTTTGAAGGCACTTGGCTTCATTCCTGAATCATGCAAGAAGCTTGCCAGGAGAATGTCAAAACATACACTAGTTTTTCCATCCTCTAGCACAACCCTAGAAGAACAGAGAGGTTTTGATTTTTATTGGATCCCACTTACATGTAACCTCTCACCTGTAAATAAAAGTAAACAGGATCAATTCTCAAAAAGGGACAGAAAGACTGAATACAAATACAACATCTGAGCAACAGAAAAATAACATTCTAACCAAATTTAACAATTTTTTCCTCACTGATATACCAAACTCCAAACTATACATTTTAATACAGTCTTCTACCTGTACTGTTAAAAATTTATTTTATCTTGAATTTAGCAACCCTTATGGGAAGCAATCTCACAAACTGCATCAAGAAGTATTACTGAAATTATATTATTACACTTTTGGCAATCACAGCAACTTAGTTTGTGTCTGCAGCAAAACCCAGTAGCTTAAGAAAGAAGCATTTTAAGACTACGAAACTATTCAGGTTACTCCTCCTGCAGCAGTTTAGCCCACTGCCACCCCTGAGATAAGTTTCATTTATGTCCTGCATTAAGGTAGTTGTCTTGTCAGAACACTGGCAGAAAAGGACCTCCAAACATTGCACTTCACCATCCAGACTCTGAGCTTCACCTGCCAACAGCACAACGCAAATCTGCTGCAGGTTCATCCTCTCTGTAGGAAATATGAGGAATGGAGTTTTGCATCCATTTGAACAGTGTGGATGTGTGTGCAAAGCTGTATTTAAAACTGTTCCATCTCCTTTGATTTGAAAGCTGCTTGGGGGTTGTGGGGGGGAAGGGTTTCAAGTATGTGACATTATTTACATGCAGTAAACTTTAAAATGTAGGAATTATCTAAAATGTTGTCATATGCAAAAACATATCAATCTAATTTTATTATACTTCAAGGCAGCAACAAGAGCAAAACTTGCAAAATCCTCATGTGATATACTTCTATTCAATCCTGAGGGCCATTAACAACTGTAGTATTTCACCTTGAACTCAGCACTGTTTATCTAGGTGCACGAGGAATTGGATGTAAACATGTTTACTTGAAACAGTCCATGATCAAGAACAAAAAGTCAATAAATCTGAGAAGGTTTCGCTCCATGTAACAGTAGATTCAATTCAATGCATTTCCACTGCTCCGTTCCAGCTTCAACACTTAGATCCTGAATCACCCTACCAAATGATGTGATTTATGACCAACTCTCATAAGGCACAAAGATTCCATACTCCTCTGCACACATCAAAGTACCTAATTTATTACTCTTGCTACAAACAACAGAACACTAGCTGTAAATAATAATATCTTAAGCTTCTTTTGGAAAAAAAAAAAAGAAAAAACAAACCTGCAGGTGTTTCCTATGTGCTTATTTTCTACCCTCCTTATTTTTCTCCCTCAACAGACTTTATATTACCCAAATTAACAACACAAATAAGGATTACCTTTTAGATAAAGGTCACAAAGAAGAAACAAATTAATAGAATTAATTTGAAAACTTACACTTGTTGCTGAAAATATGTTCATTATATTAAATAATTCCTAACAATTGTTAGTCATTACAATTGAACAACTAACAAGGAGAGGAATGTCTGTTTCCAGATTTTCCTGGTTGTTGTCATATGATCTGTGCATTATTAACAATGTCATTGCTTATTAAGCAAACAGTGAATGTGCTGCAGAAGGGGTCTCTGAATTTTAAGTCAAACCAAGTATCCTACCACCATCACAAAGAGTTTGGGAAAAGAGTGCAGCATGAGGCAGGAAAGGCCTTGCAATTCAAACCAATCACCTCTACCTGCAGGTTAAAGCATTTTAAGAGCCACCAGGGCTTTTAAAATATAGAAGTGACTGAAAAATATAAATGAACAAAAATCACATAGATGGTACTCTAAATCCTCAAGCTAGTTGTGCCACCAGTTCCTAACAAATACACTGTAAGAAAAAATTGTCTCATTCTGCATAGAAATGGTAGATAGTATGAGAAGGAGATTTTGTCTTTCCTCCATGATGCAACTGTAGCCCAAGTTATGTCATCAGTGCCAAAGCAAGAATTAAAACCAAGAAACTTGAGCATGGGAAAACATGGATGGTGGTCAAAGATCAGAGAGAAAAGTATTTAGCAACAGCTTCAGCTCCTATTCAAACGAGTTTGGTTATTAAGATTAAAGAGCATTGTATGCATTCCTCATGTTTATATACTAGTTCATTTTTTCCCCTTCAAATTATCTCCTAAAGGAATACCTTTAGAAACTTCAAATGCAGTGTGACAGGTTTCAAAGAAAAGCGAGGTCCAAAAATAGAATTAAAAGTAACATTCATGCTTCCACACAACTAACTTGGAGTTCTCCACTGTAGATGAATCAGCAGGACAATACCTATTTGTTACTGGGAGATTAAGATTTCCTGCAATACCAATGATAATTTGCTACATGTGTACCTACAGCTTCTTTTGTTCATTTATTGATTTCCTTGGTTTGCATTTTTCTTCTAAGGAAACACAACCATTTTCCATTTCGTTTTTTTCATGTTTCTTAACAATTAAAATATCCAAAGCATTTAATTTAAAAAAATAACTTATTTCTCTGTGGAAACCTATACTGTAATCGGTCTGAAGATAATTTTTGTTCTGTAAGATAAAAAAAAAAAATCTCAGAAAAACCTGAGACTTGATACAGCTTCTCAATATTTACCTGAAGATTAGGAATATTACAGAACTACCAACAGTTTGCTGGAGGCTTTAGAGCTACAGTCAACACATAAATGTAGCTCAAAAAATGTTTAAACAAAACTATGGACAGAAACAAGTAAAATTTCATTTTATGTTGTTTATGCAGTACTAAACCTTTAAATTCTTATCTATTTCCTTTCAAGTTAAGTTAACGGTTCCCCAAACTTCTACCCTCTTTATATCACTGTGTTAAGTATTTTATTCTTCCAACTTGGGCAATTAAGATAAAACCTTATGTTTTTGTAAGGGCAGTATTTTCCACACAATCACCTAATGAAGCAGAGTAGCCATAAATACTGCAGAACCCATGTAGGCAAAGCACACAGGCTTTTATTTGTGAAAGCTGTCCACAAGCTCTGCCAGAAGCTGTTTCTCCATATGTTTCCAAAGCCTTTCTAAGGAAAAATTATACACACTTCTCTCTTCTTGTCACCAAGGTCCAGGTTTATGTAAACAAGTGGCCAACTGATACCAAGCTGAATCAACATCAGAAATTTGAATTGTTGTGGTTTAGCAAGCCAAAACACCTAGGCTCTCTGATATCTGAGTCTATGAAAACTATTAGTAATACTGGGTATAAACCTCAGAGAAACAGAAATATGTTCTTGTCAAAAGGAGATTTCCTATAGAACATACTGACACAATTTAAACGGCATCTGTTCTTGAATTCCCATCAAGAAATCTCAAAGAGTTTGTCTATGTAGGAAGCCTCTAGGTTTATTTATCATTGAAGTTACATGAGGGTAGAGCCTGCACTTTGTTTCACAGCACTCTAGAGAAAAAAAAACAACTGCTCTTAACTCAAGATCATGTAAAAGACAGTTTCATTCACAATCATATTTCTACTTTTTTCATTTGTGAATAGTTACCATGATGTTTCAAAACAGCAAAATAACAAAGAAAAACACACCACTTACTATCCAAGAAGTTGAAAATAACCAAAACAAAGACTACTTTCTGTATTAGCAAATACATCATTATTTTGAACTCTGTGAAAGGGAAGTTGAATGAAAAAAATTAAGTCTCTCATCACCTTGTGATGATTTTCAAAGCTTCAGATGATTGTAAACAAAACAGCAATATGAGCAATATAAAAAACACATCATCAGACCCATGAAAACATCCAAAGGATCTGGGTTCTCAAAGACGCTTCCCTTTCAGCCATCCCACCAAAGTACCTAACCCATTGCTAAAAAGCCTTCCCAGTATTGACTCTTCTCAAACTCAGACTGTTCTTTTTAAAGAATATTGGCTTTTAAAAATATCATTTTACTTGGCTTCTCTTATCGTCCTCTAGATAGTTAATGTATTATCTCTCTCCATTTTCATGTTCCTTTCTGAAAATACTTTTCCAGAGTAAGTTCAATGTTATTTTTTGGATACTTACCCTGACCAGAGTATTTACTGGTTAATTTTAAGTACTTAAATGAATAATAAAATTACTTTACCGCTCATATGCTGAGAGTTCAGCATCCCATCATATTCTTTACAGGATCATGTTTCAAGTAAGCATACATCAAATTCTACACACATCAAATTTTAACCCAGGATCCTAGCAACTGGTCCTCTTCAGGAGTCTGCAGCACTGGAAAAAGAGTTCCTCTCTGTACTCATGAATGCCTCTCTGCTAGATGGCACCCTTTATTTCCCATTAATCTGACAGCTCCTTGCAGTTTGTGCGTATTTCCTAAACTGCTTCAGACAATAATCTGCCAATGACTGATGAACACAGTGAAAACTGGAATAAGAAATTAGTAACAAATACCTAAGGGTTGTGTTATTTCCTATCAGCACCACTTGGATCTGACATATCTGTCTACAGTTTCAGAGGAAAGACAGGACTACAGTAAAGAATAAACAAGATGGATAAAGAGTTTTAGTAGATCAGAGGGTCTTGAGCAGCCTACTGTCAATCAAGCCCTTTGTATTCTTCTCTAGTACTACAATTTTAATTTAATCAAATAGGGAAAAATTACAGCCTGTTTACAATTTCTTATTTAAAACTGCTAAAAGGAAGAAAAAGATTGAAACCCTTCTTATTAATTAATATTTACAGCGACTCAAATATTTTTACAGATCAGTATTCATCACTATGCAATCAGGAATGCACAGAGAACAGACTAAGCAGAAATGGGAGACTTCTAAGACAGTCCCAATTCATTAGTGGTAAGCAACGTGGGGAAATGGATTGCTGTCCTTCCCTCCTTCTCCCCCAGCTATGCAAAATTTTCACTTTAGATATCAAGCAAGACATTTAGTATAATAAAAATCTAAAAAACAAAGTATGCTTTAGGGGTGCACATTGCTTCCTTTTTCCAAATGTCTAGGCCAGTTTGCTAATCTTGCCCATAACAAAAAGGATATCTGTCTTCATCTTGCAATGACTTGTCAGCCCCATGAGCTTCCTCAAGGACGGGGCATTCCAACAAGTCAGAGCCTGCTTCCAGTCTCACAGGGACTCCAAATAATGCAGCATTTGCAGACAGTTCTAATGCTGAGCACTTATACTACACAAACATTAGGAACTAAAAAACCCCAAAACAAAGTAAAAATACAGAGACCAAAGACTGAGAAGATGTGTAATTGATAAGCAAACCCAGGGAGATGCTTTCATAAACAACTGTAATCAAAAGCAGCTATTTTAATACAACAAGGCTGCAACAAACAATCTAATCTAATATGAAAAGACATTCTCACAAAAGCTCTTTCCTTATCAGACCCCTGGTAAGATTCCCAGTCTTACAGAAATTAGTTGAAACCAGGGAAATTTTAATATTAATTCTCCTAGTGCTGTCATGCCACACTAAAATACAAGGAAAAGAGGAGAAAGGCAGAGGAAGTACACTTAGCTATTAGCACAGTCAGCCACCTTGTCTGGCCATTGACCAAGAGATACTAGTGCTCAGCCTACAGAAAATCAGATGGCTGCTTTCAAGTTGGACACAGAATGATATACTAAACCCACACATGTAAGTGTACATGTGTGAAACAAAACAAACACCAGAGAATCTGCATTTAAACTTATATAAACAGCAATTTCAGCTTATAAAATATATATACACGAATTATTTCCACCAAGCTCTTCTCAAACAAATTGAGGGTATCTTGTTACTAGAACTTCATCAATTGCCCATTTCTTGTGCTGCTTCTTAAATCTAAAATTTAGAACTTATTCTGTGAGAGAAGTCCCACAGAAACTTCTGATTTTACATTTGAATTTTTTTTCTTTATTATTCCATCTCACTCTAGACCCATTCCCATGAAGCCCATACAGACTTTGTCACAAGGATACAGTGAAACAGAACTAGTCACCTGACAGACTGGATATAATTTAACTTAAAATACAGAGCAATCAAACTTATATACACAAGTCAACAAAAAATAACTGTCTTAAATGAGCAACAGACATGCAAGTAAAATTACTGATTGGTAAAATTTAAATTCATACTACTTTCTGCAATATTAATACTACTACATCTGAGTCCTTTTCTGTAAGAAGTGAGCTCTCTCACATTTAAGAAATAGTAAGACAAAATTGAAACTCACAGAGAGCCTCAGAATTCATGATCAGCTGCTCTGCTTGCTAGGAAGCTATAATAAACCTAGATCAATCTATTTCCAAAACTCAGATACGAACTTTCTCTCTCCTTACCTAAACATTCTGTAAGGAATGGCTACAAGATTTTTTAAGTTTTTTAATTAAAAAGTGACAATGCTCCATCCCACAGAAAATTTTTCCTCACCACACAGTTTTGTTTTCCTTGCATCTCAGTGTCTGTCATTAACTAACAATCACAGAGATTATCCTTGTACATCAAAAACAAGCTCTCATGTGCAAAACCAAAATCCTATCAGTCCAGACTGGTGCATGGAAAAGGGTAGAATTGGAAAGAGGACAGCTATAAAGTGCTTCCCACTGCCACCCACCCCCCGGTCCCTAACTGGAAACAGAATCAGGGCACTTAGGAATTTAGCTCCTCCATTTTGCATGAAGACACATTACAGATTACAAAATTTTTCCCAAGAGAACAGTGTATATTTCATAATTTTTCTAATTTCATAGAAAGATGTTCACATTTTTTGCAACATAATACACCTACAAGCAACACTGCTTTGAAATCTCTCTATTTGCTAAAGTTTTAAAGAGGAAATTCAATGAAGAATTAAGTTTTGTCAAGCAAAAGCCAAGGCACATACATCCAAGAAGGTTATAAAACCTTATACTGTTTGACATTTTAAAGCTAATTTTTACAAAACTTTCTAAAAGATTATGAGGTCACACCCTTAAACAGAGCTAGAGTTCAATTAGTTAAAAATATTCAAGTTAATAAAGCAGTATCTGTTTTACTCCTTCAGAGCATTCAGCCCAGAACATTTAACACTAAACAAACACTCTGTCAATGCCATAATACAAGAGGACACAAGGTAACTCAATTCTAGATCATTCTGAAGAGATTACACGTCTTTGAGAAAGGGAGAGGGAGGCAAAGGGGAGGTTATGTTTTTGTTTCATACTTAAAACATTACCTCCCGATTACCTCCCTTGTTAATCAAAAACATGCTGTACATTCTTTCATCTTAGAAAGTAACCATTAAAACAGACCTATCTAGCTCTTAAAAAAAAAAAAGTGAGGTAATAAGTTGTGAATCAAAGTGTTCCCTTCCAAATAAAACATCTGCAGAGGGAAAAATAGTTTAATAGAACTGCAGATAGGTGATCAAATGCCCTAGTTCAACAGGGAGTAACAACTATGTGCACAGAGATTGAGATTTGTCCTTGTAGCATTTGTCCTGCTCATATTGTGCAATTCATCTCAGCACAGTCAGAGCAACCACAGCTCTACTCCCACTAGACAAAAAATTCCACTTGAGCTTAAGTAAAACTCTTCAAAAATCCCAACTTAAATTCTTTCTGCTCAACCCAGTTTTGTTCACAGAACTACTTATTCGCTTGCAAACACAATATTCTGTTCATCTTCTCAGTGCAACAATCCTGAATGTCACTTCACAGCGGGCTCCTCCCTGGCAGGGGTATTAAGACCAGTTATGGGTCACATTCACCTTACCTGATTCCTCACCACATAGCTGTATCCTTCCCTGACACCATCCTAAACAAAAATCTCATGGTAAGGTATGGTATGGCATGGCAATTATATGTTATAATTGCATTGGACTACCATGTAATTTATGTATGTGCAGATGCTATAGAACACAACACTGCACTGAGCAATTCAAAGCTAATATACACAATTTAATGACTTGGTACACAGGGCCTTTGGCACCAGACTTTCTCTTTGATCCTCTCTAATCAGTTACTTCACAACAATCTTCTGAAGAAAAACCAAATGAATAGGAAGCAATTTTATTTTTGTTCATTTGCTGTAGCATAATGAAAAATAGAAGGGAAAACAGTAATGTATTTTTTTTACCAAGATAAATCATTCCTGCATATTCCAACAAAATCAGTCAGAATGAACAGGAAACAGTCATAGCATTCAGAGAACAAGGGTGTATGAACTGTAGATAGAAATACAGCAAGTAACAACACACTAAGTTCTGTCATAAACACGTTCACCTCTGCAGAACCATTGGTACTGTCCCCTGACAACCATGAAAATTTCAATTCTTTGCTAAGTAATGAGGCAGAAAATGTGTGTCCATACATCCACCTACAACTTTTTGTCACAAATCCATAGTAATTTTATGTGAGTTTTACACCTGTATCCACAGCATTTACTACCAAAATCAATGGAAAGGAAATGCAGAAAACATCATCTTTATCTGCTGCATCATCCCTCTTTAGAAATACATTTAAAGAAAAGCAGCTCCAACAGTACAGGACTGCCAAATATTCCAGATTTTTAGCTTAAAGATTTTATTGGGGTTCTCCCTCCACATCTTCTGAATGAATTTAAATAACCTCAGGATAATAAGTGATTCCTGAAGTACTGGTATATAACTCTGAACTTCACATGAAGTGTTAACAAGTTCTCATCACAGTTTAGTCAGACAAAACCATCCTTTTCCAGCCTGAGAACCAAGGACACCGTTGCAGCTTCAGGCCCAAAAAATATAAACAAGAGCAAATTGAGGAGAGCAACCTGGGAGGATGGGACTTCATAACCTGAAGCTGTAATTGGGCAGTTAACCCTCATATGTAAATGGACCAAAACTTCTAAAAGTGTGAAAACGTGATCCATGAGCCATCTTGGATGGAGCTTTGGCTGGGCTCTTGTACTGCCCAAGGTCTCCTGCAAAGGCTTTTTAATAAATTCCCTTAACACTGTCTAGCCTCTGCTCTAGGTAGCCTCTCAAGGCATCTAAGCTAGCTAAGTGTGAAAAGTTATTTTGCTGGTATATATATCTTGCAAAAAGCAGCGGTCATAACAGAAACAAAGACAAAACTAAAAAGCTGTAACCAAAAGCTTATCAAAAGTTAATCTATTAGCAATAACCAAAATGATGCTGAAACATTACATTAAAAAAAACCAAACAAAAAAGCAAGCATTCTCCAGTTCATTAATAATGGCATCAAAGCAGAGCCTTTATCAAAACAATCATCAGACTGATGTAACAAATAGTTTTAAACATTTCCCCAAAAAGCATTTAAGATTTAGATATGGCAGAAAGCCAAACATATTTAATTGTTAAATACAGTGTATTTAAAATCTCCTACTACAGGTTTCTTCCTTTCAGAAAAAATGGTAATTACTACTTATTCTTGAAAATTCATAAAACATCATAAAAAGCAAGAGACACATCAAATCTGCTGTGAAGAAGGAGTCAGAGATGCTGGTTTTTAATATAAACACTGGTTTAAAAAAAATTGAAAGATCATAGCATAACAACTTTGTCTTGTTTCACTACTGGATGAGCAAGATTAAGCACAGAAGTTTCTAACCCTCCTGCACTGAAGCTTTCACACAGATAGCAAGACTTCCTCTCAAATATTAGGGATGCTCATTTTTCCCTACCCACCACAGCCCTGGTTCCCTTATGAGGCTCCTAATACCAAACAGGAGGCATACAGAGGAGCAAAATATTTGCTGAGCATCTTGTAACCATCAAATAAATGAAAGTTACGCTGTATAAATATTTGAAAAGTCATCTTAGAAACATGTTACATAAAGGACAGATCCATATCTTTACCTAGCGACATATATTCATGGATGGATATGGAAAGACATACATACACACATCTACAAATCTATATATCAGACATTATATTTATGTGTTGCAAACAATCATTTTGCAGGACTGAAAAAAATTATCAGAAGCATATATAGAAAATCTTGCCTAAATCTGTCAAGCTCATCGATTTTAATATACCCTCTCAGTGGCAGCAGTGACACAGCATTTGCAGATGAAGATTTACAAAGAAATCATACAATGATCTGCATAAGTCAAAATAGTCTTACTAATTCTCCAAAAAAAGTATCAATAGTATAGGAAAGTCCAACCAATGAATGCCAATTTTTCCTTTAAGAATTGAAACTGAAGAAAACCTTAAAAAGGCATTTTATTAAAAAACCAAAGATTCAAGAAAGAACTGCTATCATATAAGAAACCACTACAAAATCACCTTACCTTATAATTAAGGGGACAAACGGTGCTGTGCTGAGCCCCGAGTGAGAGCCATCCATTGGAGATGGATACAGTCTTCCCAGGATTAAAAGCAAAAGAAACAGGCTTGGGTGGATTTTCAACTCTTCAGCTTCACTAAATAAAAAGGTGTAAGAAGCATCTGATGAAAAAAAGCATCCTCCTTCATGCTAGTCTTGAGTCTCTTCCCCACAAGATGCCTTCTGCATCTCTGGTTTAAGGATTTATCCTAGGCTGATAATTACATGGAAGTGCAAACTCTGCTGGAATCAAAAATAGCATCAGGTTCTTCTGTACGGGACCCCTCTAATGAAGACATTCATGGCTGTACTGTCTTCACCTTCCCACAATATTCCAAGCCTCCTTTATTCCCAAATGTGGTTAGCTGCCTTCATTTTTAAATAATATTGAAAGCCTGCACAGATAATGTTTCTCTATGAATAGGGAAGCTGAGAGAACTGAATTACAAAAAGGTGGTTTAAAATAAGTACTTTTATCAATTTGAAAGGAAATGTGTGTTTGGTAAATATCATGTTTTACTAAAGAATAGTTCTTGTCATTGACACCAAGGGTCTACTATTCATATTGTAAAATCAATCAGAAAAGCAAGTTAAAATCAATACATTTTCATTTACTTTATTAATCCACATTGAAAAAGCATTCAAGACCAACATTTCAGATAGCAGTTTTCAATCTTTTTCAACTGAAAACTTCCCAGAAGTTGCCAGTGATTGACACTGTCACCTCCTATAATGTCAGGTAGAGCGGATTGCTGTGCAGAATATACACAACCTCTTTTCTTAAAGCAGAGACTGCAAAACATGGAATGACTGGTGAGACTCCTGCTTCCAAGTGTCCACCTTAAGTGCATTAAACAGTCAGCTGAACCCTACCCATAAATCAGCTGCTCAAGTTCCACAGTTTATATCATAGCATTTAAGGAAAAAACAAAGCCAGCACTGGTTTGCTTTAAAAGTTCATGAACCTGGAGGTAACAGCATCATCCCAAATGGTATCATTTGCATTGATCAAATTATAGCTCTCAGCCACCATTTGTGGAGTCTTTAAAACAAGATCAAGGACCTTCCCCAGAGCCAGTCTGCTACAGGCTGGAAAGTGCTCATGTGGTGTTACTAGGGGCCTAATGACCCCGTATCACTTAAACATGCCGGGAAGCCTCATTGTTAAATGTGAGACTCTCAAACACCTGGGTTCTGTTTCCCTGAAAAATACAAGTTCCTTAAAATCCGATCCTAAGAACACAGCAACTCTTAATTAGTCAACAGTAGCTCAGTCTTCAGAGACTTAATGCAATGGTGCTGAAGTTAAAAGAAAAAAGCCTCAGCAAAAACATTAGAACTGTATCACTTCAAGAAGCACTGACGAACAGTTCAGGTTCAAGAACACTGAACTGTATCATTTCAATGGCACTAGGCTATGTAGGTGACACAAGCCAGTTTAACCTTTTCACTTCACTTTGCATTTCAAAGTTCTCTCAGACATTATCTTACCTGTTCAAAGTGTTGGTTATAACCTCCAACTGCTTAAGAAGGAAAGGATAAAGGCTTGGAAACCGAGAGAAAAACTCCCTTCCCGTCATTCTACAGAAACAAATGAAGAAGAGTCATAATTAGTATTCTGCAGCAATTAGTTACACTCAAAATATCAGTTGATTTGTCGTGTTTCTGATGCTACAGTGCAGCTGGAGAGGCAGAAGCACCACGCACACACAATGAATTCTCAAATAAGGCATAACATTTTCATGAAAAATGGTTATAGAATGTAGTCTACACAAGTTCAGTAACTGTCTCTATGTGTGCTCACTAACACTGTCAGCTAAACTGATCAGGCCTTTCTGGGCAAAAGGGATCTTAGCCCCTTAATCACGCTAAAAAGAAAAAGATATAGCAGTTTAAATTCTGACACTATTTTAACAATATTCTGGTTGAACAAGAGAAGACAACACTTGCTTCAGCATGGCTCATGTCCTAAATAGCTAATAGAATATACTTAATAGACATGTACTAACAGATACTCATAGCTTGCTGATACTGAAAAGCACCTCAGAATAATAATTCATGTAAGATTTGTAAAATGCAGTGGCAGAAGAGTCTGAGCTTCCATCAGCCCTCTTTCCGCAGTGCTGCCTCCAGCACAGAGCAGTAGTGACACTGCAGGCCACATCTCTGCTTCTGCAGATGGAGCAACCATGTTCAAGACATAGCAATGTACAAGCACCTCATGAACTCCTTGCTAGCCAGAACCAGTAAGGTGGCACAGTTAAAGCAGCAACAGCAAATCAATCCAAGCTAAAAAGATGTAAGTAGAAATCTGCATTTGCTTTACAATCTTTTGATCAGATAAAGGACAGCTTCATGGTTTATACGAAACCATTCAGCATCATTGAAGCAAGAACCACTTGAATGTTACTGTGGGGAAGCTCTAATTAGACATATATGGTATGCAGATAAAAAAACTTCCTTTAAAAATAAATAAATGGAAGGCCATCATTTAGAAAAACAAAGCCAACTGCAGAGTTTGCTTGCCACAAGACCAACCAAGATAAATGTCCCATGTTAGCATGACTCCAATGCAAAGCTTCCAATAAGCAGACAGATTCAGGTTTAGAAAGAGAACACGATGAGATGGCAAAGACTGAATGTGTGTAAAAATAAGCAGACAAAAAAAATCATGCACGAGTAAACGAGCACATGGCAAACATCAGCACAGCTCCTTCCACCACTCAGCTAACATAACATGCCTTAGCCACAGGCCACAGAATAAACAAAGCAAAACCAGACTGCTAGGTGGAAACAAATGTTTAAAGAGGGACAGGAAACGTTCCCAAGGCGCATAAGAAAAATTCTGTGAATATACATACAATATAGTAAACTGCTAGAACTAAAAGCAAGGAATCTGCAGTAGCTGTTATAGCTGGAAAAAAGATTTCAGAAGTTAATACATGGAAGCATTAAAACTGTGAATTTATATAAATTGAAGCACTAATGAGGACTGTTTAAAGACATTAATATGATAATAACTGGTTATTCAAGCAGAAGACACTCATAATTTTTTCTAACAGTGTCCTCAAAACTACTTCAACTTTTTTGCACCTATAGTATGTAGCAAACTAAAGATGCAAAGCCAGAGACAGGATAAAACCTAAGATCTATCAGGTCAAACAGCCTGAATTGAATTTTCCTATGTAAAACATTAAGAACTCAGTATTTAAAATGCAAAAGTTCTATCCAAAAATGCTGCGGCATCTTCATCTCTTGTACTACAGAGTGCAACAAGCAGAATTTGGGTCAAGTTTCCTATGGAATGGATTTGAATCAATATTAAATAATGGAACTGAATATCCTTAAAAAGCCTCAAAAGTCTTTGAAACTAGCATAGTTTCATAAATCTTTTTGACAGGAAAATTATTACTAGTGAAGTGGGTAACTTACATAATCTACATAACCTCCTACTTGCTTTATTGCTCCAGAGCTTACTGATGGGAGCAGGCAGCCTAATCAAAACCACTGACAGGCACTATCTGCAGAGAAGATGTCCACAGGCATTTTCAGAAAAGAGGAGACACAACTGTCTGAGTGGACTGTTAAGGTGCCTCCAGTACAGAGGGGAAACAAGAAACACTACACATTATCAGAAGTGCTGCAAAATTTAAAAGTATACTCAAAATACAGAGCATTAACTTAAGTGAGAATCCACTACTAGGGAATGTCGAGGCAAGGAGATGCATAACTGGGAATAAGCAGGAAGTAAAACAGCTAGACAGTATGGAACAGAGGAATTCAGTTGTTTTATTTTTTAATGCTTAATGTGCTTTTTGCTCCTGGGAACATGTACACACATGTATTGGTGTACTGTGGAACAACAAAAAAGTATAATGGTTCTGCTCTTCAAAACTGTTTATGACACTAAGCTATATTTTATATTAATTAAGTTAATTTTATATTAAAGCCATTAAAAACCATACTCCTTTGAAAAACAAATACTAGCACTTTGAGATATATCCCATGCATGCTAGTGATATAAATAGATTTATGCATGTACACATACACATAAATGTGAGTTAGGCTTCACAAGTAACAAGCTATTTATACCTTTAAAATATATCCCTGATGTATCTATCAAAGAGCATATCAAGTAAATATGGACTAAAACAACCCAAAAGCTACTGCCAACAGTCCTCATGAAACAAATGTTTCTTCTTATTCTACAACAGATCTGACAGGAAACAATAGGTTTAAATTAAAAATACAGATAACTACCTTCCCATTAGTCACTGACATAGTTCAAACACATTTTTGGCAACAGAGCTACCATAATTAAATTAAGCCAAGCATTCCGCAGATCACAAGATTTTACATCTACTCCCCCTAAAATGAGTTTATTAGAGAAGCAACTGAGAAGAGCCTTAAGATACTATTTTACCTCATGTCTAGCTGAAACTATTTTTATATTGCTTCAGAGATCATCTTTAACAGTATGTTCAACCACAGACTCTGTAACAGTATTTTCTTTTTTCCTGTTCATAATTCAAAGAAGCACAATTTCACAATGCAGAATTTCAAATGGGATTACTGAGACCCACACAATGAACTGATGGAAGGTTGTTTACTGAGAGAGGACTTAGAGTAACGAAACGGAGAAGTTATCAATGGGCTGATGATGCTTACAATAAAATCCCTCTCCCCAGTGTAAAACGTCATTCAAGTACATAATTAAAATGATGCTTGATGTAGAAAGGCTGAGAGAGAAACTAATGGGAGCACTCATATCCTACTAAGTCCACTTGTAAAAATAGTCTGAAGAACGGTATACATGCTGACTACTGCAGTACTTAGAAGATGCAATATTTATGTCTCCGAGAGTTTCCAGTTTAACAATGCTAGTGTTTTTTCTTGCAAGCAATTCTGCACAATAGCCAGATGACAGAGTACAATCCATTCACAAAAGGTTTCATTTGGATGGCTAGACACACCAGTCATGGTTTAGCACTGAGAAGAAAGACTGACAAAGAACATTTATGTAGAGAGACATACATGTGAGTTTCTTTGCCATTTTCATTCAGTTCTCACCACCTGAAAAGTGTTCTATTAACAAGAAACAGTAATACAGAGGTATTTTCTGTACCATGTCATATGAATCGAGCGACATCCACCGCTCCTAACAATTCTCTGTATGCCCTTGAGTCAAACTCCTCCTCTAAATAGATTGTGGAGCAGGTAAAAGGAGGGGAAGAAAAATCCTTCACAGAATACAGAAGTCACATCAATTGGCAAGAAGTTACTTTGAAGGCATGTGATGATAGGAAAGATAGATTTAATAGCTAGCAATAAGCACCTGGAAAACAACTGAATCACAGTTAAGTTACAAAAAACCAATTAGTGATAAGGGTGAAAATTAAAAAAAACCCAAAAAACCAAAAAGCAGACCGTAACTTCAAGGGAAAGTCTGGTTTAAGCATGATACAGAGTTTAGAGTGCTGATAAGGCTTCTTCAGAAAAGATGCAAAAGTCAGGTTTACCTCTTTCTGAAATAACCTAACCCAGAAGCCCTTATTATACTCGAGTATCAGCAGCTCTTCCTTAGCACCAGTTCTTTGGCTTAATCACTTTTCAGAGCAGAACCTAGAGTGGCTTAAATTAAGCCAAGAATCATGTGCTTTAAAGTTTTCATGTGCTTTGTTTGCGGAGATATCAACATCAAACTTCTAATACCGACTCATAAATGCTGCTGAAAACTGTGACATCTCCAGTGATTACACATCTTGTTTGTCTCAGTAGCAACTCGATGCTTACACAACTCAAGGGTTAACATCTAGTTTATTTAACTAATGTCTTTCTAACAAAATATTCCAGCTTTATACAAAACAAGCGGATGGATTATTTAACTGCATTTTAAAAATACATTTACGAATACAACCATGGATGCTGCAGCATTGTTTTTAAAACTGTGCTGTACAATTAAGAGAACACTCCAGGAGATTAAAATTCTGCTGTGACACTAGGGCACACGTATCATTTTACTGTGACATGTGTCAGAGTTTACCTGTTTCTGTTCTTTCATTTCTTCTTCAGAAGAATGAAGCTTTATAACCTTGTAGGCTGTTTTTAGTAACTGACACATAAAAGAACGTTTACAGCATATATGTTCATATTTGAGTACAGAATAGGTGAGATTTAAAGAATCTTCCAAGGGTAGCAAGGGTTTCTGGTGTTCTTTTTGGAACACAAAGACTGCTAACATCTCATGTAAGCTGAGAAATCCATGGTCAGGTACTTTATGGGGGAAAGTAACACTAAACTTAAAAATAAAAAATACAGCTGGAATGCAAAAATATATAGACAAGACACACTTAGATCAGGACCAAGAATATAGTTTTGATTAAATGACAGAAATATTTCTAATTGTCTCCTGTAAAATCTACTTGTGTTATACCAGTCCTTATACTGGAATCATTAACCACATGTCAGATAATCCTTTATGTTAAAGAGCAGTAATGTAGAAACAGAACCCAGCTTTCTCCTGGCACTGCAAGGACAACCGTTGCTTAAAGAATCTGAAAACCAGGACAGACTTTGGCCAAAATGTCATTTTAAATGACAGATTTATATAGACAATATACGTTTTACTTATTTGCTTTTTCTGACACCACTGAATTATGAAAAAATCCCACAATGCAACTTAAATAGATTAACCTGACTAGACTAGGCTATAGCAGCCCATTTTAACTCCCTGTTCTTTCCTTGATCATTCTTATCACTTATTAAAGAGTTAGATGCTGTCTCAAAACACAGGAAGCATATTTCTCTGCTAACAAAGAAAGATTCATAAGAAGAAATTCAAAATAAATGGGAAAAGCTTTTTTCTCAACTACACAAAAATATCAAGAAAAAAATGTGTGGCAGATTGATTTATGTTGAGGTTATGGCAAAGATCAAAGCTAATTTCAGACATGCTTTAAGAATTACATTAATTTTTTGTTCCTTTAATAGGACTAAATCATATAACAATCACCTGCATGCTGTGACATATAGGAGAAGTAAAACTCAAAGAACTTATTATATTTGACTCAAGGGGTAATTTTATCTTGTATTTTAGAACACAGCAAAACAGCATAATATTATACAACTAAAAAGGGAAACACATAACATAAAATTATTCAAAACTGGTAACAAGGAGAACAAATTCATGAAACTACAGATTTTGCACCTGGGATGTATGATCTTGAGCATCAGCACAGATTGAAAACCAACTGACTTAGAAAGCAACAGTCTCAAGGGAAAAAAATGTATGGGTTACAGCAGATGCCAAGCTCAGTGTAAGCCAAGGGCACATCCTCACTGCTCACAGAGCAAACCACACATGGGACTGTGTTCATTAAAATGAGAGCAGCAGATCAGTGAGGCTGCACGCAGAATTCTCCATCATGGTTCTGGGTCGCCAAGCTCAGAGCAGATTAGAACACACAAGAGAGGGTTCAGCAAACAGGGGCTCAGATGGGCATGGCCTACAGCACATGCTCTGTAAGAAGCTGAAGAAGCCAGGTTTGTTCTGTTTGACAAAGAGGAAGACCATGGTAGATCTAACAGTAGCCTACGACCACTTGAAGGAACCAAACACCAGAGAGCTAATAACCTTCTGGCAGTAGCTGCAGAAAGTACAGAAAGGATCAAGAGTCACAAATCATAGCTTGGAAGTTTTAAACTGGGCAAGGGGAATGAAGCACTGTTATCCAGAATAGTTATGAAATGGCCCTGAAACTTCGGAGGTTTTAACTGATGTAGTGTTGCTAGCAGTCATGCTCTCAATGGGAATCAAGGAAATAGGACAAAGAGATCCCTTTACAGTTTGTATGGTTCCACTAAGCTACCTTCCCACTCTGCCACCATGATTTTAACAGTGCCTTCTTAAAATATCAGTGTTTTTCCTGTCTTCCTACATTTTCTGGCCATCACAAGCCACTGCATGTACAGTAAACAGAAGATCCTGCTCAGAACAAACTTACTGAGATTTAACAGTTTTTATTAAGTTAGTAACTTAGTCTTTAATTCAGCACAATTATTTTTGCCACATTGTACGACATGATTTAAAACACTAGCTTGATGTGGAAAAAAAATAATCACTTAAAATTTTATTTCAGAAGTAGCATATATTTATGAAAGTCCCTCTGGATAACCACCATAGAACCATAACTATTCTTACTAAGAGACAGAGACTTCCAGAAGGCAAGTTCCTTTAGAAACAGAGATCCTATACAAATTTTAATTTGCCTCCAATAATTTTGTTTTAAAGAATACGCCTAAGAGTTAAATTCCTGAAATCACGTAGTGTCTCAGGACCCATGACAAACTGCTTTCAATAAAACATTTCACACGCCAAAAAGAATTTCAGTGCTGCCATAGAAGGCAAAATGACCATGTAATTTTGTGGGAGGCCACAATGAAGCCTGGAAAAAAAACAACTGTAAAAAAACCCTGGTGTAATGCATTGGCTAATAAGCCCAAGAGCAAGGATAGAGAAGACTATTGCATACTTGTTTTTCTAGACCTAACATGATACAGGACACCTTTTCCATGACAAAAAGGCACAATTTTCTGTAACATCATCAAATCAGTTATAAAAAACAATTCAGATGTCATTTTTACCCTGCATAAAATGGAAAACACTAAGAAGGGGAAAGAAGCATCATAAAGATGTGGGGTTTGGACCTTTAATAAAGATGTGGTGACTTTGTACCTTTAATAAATCTAACATCTGTTTTGTTAGTAATTAGAAAACACTTAAATCCCAGAACAGTAAGCAAAATAGTTTAAGTTCACTGACTTGAAAAAACATTCTTTTATGCTACACAGACCTAAAATAAATACTTAAAAGGAACTAAGAATATGCCACTATATCTTGGTTTTCATTTTCCTTCAGACAGAAGTGCTAGAATAAACATTTCTACTAGTTTATGTTGCTGTGTTTTTATGAGGTTAATAACTGAACTGCCAATCAAAACCTGTATAAATACAGTAGTTAAATACCTTCTGCTTTAGAGGCAATTTTATTTACAAGAGAGCTAGCCAAGATTTCCAAAGGACTGCATGGTCTGATTTGCTTTGATCTCTTAAGCACAAGTTTCTTTATATCCTTTGTTTTGCTATTATTACACTCTTTGTGTGATCAGGTATGGAAAGAGCACCTGCATAGAACAAATACTTCAGGAAAAGTATGACTTAAGAGGAATAATTATGCAACACGGTTCAATAACATAGCTTGTGAAGAGCACTTCTGCAAGAGCAGTTTTGCTGTGATGCTAGATAGGGAAGTATGCATACAATGGGCTCAGAATAAAAACAGGGGACCAGCACTTGAACCCAACATCAGAAATACAATCTGGCACCTATATCAACACATTAATCACCACTGAACTTTGATACACATAGACAAATGTACCTTTATATAGATGCATGTATATAAAACTACATCTAAAACTGAGTTTGAAACAATTATTTTACATATAGTTACTTTTTAAAAAGTTTTTCTAGGACATTGAACTATGCATATGAGTATATGCACATACAAATGTATGTACACAAATATAACTAAAATTAAAGACACGCAGATATATATATATATCTAGAAAGTCTCCAAGAATTCTGTTAAACCACTGCCTGTAACACTATTATCTCTAGTGTCTTGCCATAAATTAAGCACTGTAAACTTCAGCTCAAATAATCCACATTTCTCTCTGGGAGTACTCTATGAGGAGTAGATGTTTTTTACTTAGCATAGTGAATTTAATGAATAAGGGATATGCATAATATGCACAGATCAAAGTAGAATAATTACCTCTATTCATACTAATGAAAACTTTTATCACTATAGCAAAAACTAAATTACCTACTTGTGCAGCTAGTTTACACTAACTTTTGTTTCATGGCGTTTTATTCACTTGGTAGAAATAAACATTAACATAATGCCCCTAATATATTTAAAACGAATGAACTGGAGTCATCTTTGGCCAGCATATATTTTTAGGGTGTTTCACTTTGGGTAGACTTTCATTCAGGTAATTTACCACATTCATCTTTCTATTTTCTGGGGCTGACTTAAAACAGGATATTATGAAGATACTCCCTGTTCACGAGAACTGAGACACACATTTGCATACCAATGATTCAAGTGTGTTTTAGGCCCCAGAAATGGGACTGGGATTTATGTGGGTTATTGCTTTTCTGACTCTATATAGACAAGATAAGATCTTGAAGTAAAAATAGTTCTGTAGATTTTAGGTATTTTATCAAAAAGAGAAAGACACACATTGTGTTCCTAAAACCAACAGAAATCATACATACAGAGAGCATCCTCAGCCTCAAGATGAAAAGACCCTATTTTCTGTGACACAGAATTTTAGAGATTTAGTTTAGACCTGCAAAACAAACAGAGTAATTAAAGCAATAACACAGAGGGAAATAGATTTGTTTAGGAGCTTGTTTTTAATTTCTTTCTGGTCTTGCACACAACTACCATAAATTTTACCTTCAACTTACAAGTTAATAGTATCATTATTATGTTATATCATTATCATCATTATTCTTGTTATAAAGGCAGTTAGAGAGCCTGTTCAAAATAAGGTTTAAACAAGCATACTGTTATTGAACTATTAATCAGCAAAAGCTGTAATGGTTATCTGAGCCAGCCTGTACTTTTGCATATTTTCTTGAGACAGTTCTAAGATTAGGTCTTCTAAATCTGTCAAATAAATACAAAAAAAAGAGCCAGAGTATTAAAAACAGAAAGTTGAACAAAATAAATGTGGTTTATTTTTGGCACACAGAAGGGCAAGGGATTTTTTTTCTTAACAAAAACAGCCCCCTCACAAGGCAACATACTGCAACAAATCCTTAATAACTATTTTGAAAGCATTCACCAGAACAACTGAGGTGGGCATGGAGGGAACCAGCTGAAACAGGTGACACAGAAGGAGCCAGAGGAAAAGCACCAGAGGCATTTAAATGGCACAGTCACCTCATGAAACCTCACCATCACTTACAGAGTATTTCAATGGAAGAGCTGCAACGGGCCAATGCTGCCAGAGAAAATGCACTAGGGAATCACTAACATGAGCCAAGATAAAGCAATCCCAGCCCTTGCACAGCATGCAGTCCAAGAGGCACAGAGCTCAGCAAGGCCAGTTTTGTGAATCGAGTCGTACGTGCGTGTCCCTGCTGGAGCCAGCACAAGAGGCTCAGCATTCCTGGAGCCATGGCCATGGTCACCACGCCCTCACATGGAGCTGTACCTCAGCTGGCACACAGGAATTCTGCCACTGGTGCGTCTCCAAGTCGGCACTGAGCATCTACGGGCCAGAGTCACTGTGAACATCCCCTCCAGGGAACTCACCTAAGAGCTATCCCATTTTACCACACTGATATACCACTACAGTCTGACCACATTAATACCACCGAAGTTTATTTTGGCTTACTCAAAACAGGACTGGCCACTCCTCTGTGGGCAACACTGACCGATCCCAGAAGTCCTACAGAGCTTAGTATGATCCACTGAAAATGTCTAATAAGCTTGCTATAAAGACTGACAAAACATCCTTGATGTCAGACAGACTTCTCAGGTGCTGAGTTAGAAATACTGGAAGTGTTAGCCCGGCAGGAATGGAATATATGACAGGAACAATGTACTTATGATGTAGTCTATATATTTGAAGCTACAATTCAAAAGTAGCTTAGAGAAAAGGAAGGTAATATCAGATTCATTTAATTTAGGGATAATGTTATAAAGAGAGGTTCACACGAGAGCATTATCTAGTGATAACTTTTCAGTGTTAAATGTGATTCTTTATTGTCTTGAAAACCTTAACTTTAAAGAAAAAGCATATAATTTAGAAGAAAAAGCAGACCAACTTAAGTGTTTTTAGAAGTTAGTTTGATTTTACTCAATGACCTTCAAGTGTGCAAGCAACCACTTACTGAGAGTGCTGAACACTCAACTTGCAATAAAAACAAGGAAAGCAGAGAGCAGTCATGCATATTGACTGCCTCACAGCCAGCAGGGCATCTTCATAACTTGTTAACATCTACACAGTTTTCATCTTATTGTAATTAAAAAGATACGTTTCCCTTTACCAGAGTTCGAAGCCATTAACATCTATTGACAGCTATAAATGAAAATAAAGACAAGGTATTATGCAGATGGCAAGAAAACTTTTCTTTCTTTTCAAATAGATCTAAACCAACACTGAAAACATGGCAGCATTCATACTCAAATTCCAGGCAGCATGAGTTAATTCCACAGAAAATCTGTGTTGTGAACTAAGTATTTTCCTGCATATACATTATCTCTTCACTGCACTATAAATACATAGGAGCTTCCCTCCTCTCAAAATGCAAATATATACATAAATACTCTAGATATGAAATGTAAAGATCATCAGGTTGCACAGTATCATTTTAAGCCTTGCTTAAAACTCTGTTTGCTAATTAAAGAGTTGGAGCTTTTCCTTCTTGAAACCTCCTCTACCAAGGTGAGAAGCAGAGAGAATTTTCCCCACTTCCCACTCTTTCTTTTAATCCTAGCCTATACCTGAGGACATTGGTCACTCTTCCTAAGGACTCTGAAACATTTGTATTTCAAATTTAAAAACTGCATTTTCAGATAAACCCGGATGATCCTTTTTTATTACCCTAAAGACTTTCGCTTGTTCTAAGTCAAATTGCCTCAAAGGCAATTCCTGATCATCCTTATCCTCTGAGATGGAGGGAGGGAGGAATTTAAAAAAAAAAAAAAAAAAAAAAAAAAGAAGCAGCCTGAAATACCAGGAATTTGGTAAGAAGAATCTCATCAAATGTCTGATGACAAATGTCTTGTTCACTAACAAGCAGTAGCAGCTTTAATTAGCATTGTACTACAGAGCAGAAAGGTATCTGACATATACATAGATATATGAAAGTACGGCTATTATTACTGTAACTCCTTTGGACAGAAGATAATTCCTCTATGATGAGAAATTTAATTACATTTCAAAATTAATCTCAGTTAACTGTACATGTAAGTTACTCTGATTTTCATTTTGATTTTTAGGTCTGTATTAACTATCATAATATATATACAGCTTCATATCAAGACATTCTTATTTTTTATGTGACACTGGAACCTACAATCAACTACAGCAAAAATCTACTTCAGATGATTTGCAATCTATAGCAACACTAAGACAAAAAAGAAACTACCACAAAAGAAACAGAACTATGGAGCACACACACTACACTCCAGTTTCTTTAAAAGTGCATGGAATGAGCAAATCTACATGGCAAATTTGACTGCACAAGAAAAAAAGAAGTGGCTACTTAATAAAAAAAATCATTGGCCTACAGAACTCATTGCTGTCTAGAGTCCTATTCAATCCATTCACATTAAAACAACCACAGTACTCGGGTCTTCACTGCACCCCTCAGGGTGGTGCCTCCAAGAGAGCGGCAGAGGAGCTTTTTACGAGGGTGTGTAGGGATAGGACAAGAGAGAATGGCTTCAAATCGACAGAGGGTAGGATTAGATCAGATATTAGGAAGAAATTCTTCACTGTGAAGCACTGGAACAGGTTGCCCAGAGAATTTTTGGATGCCCTGCCCCTCAAAGTGTTCAAGGCCAGGTTGGATAAGGCTTTGAGCAATCTGGAACAGTGGACTGTATCCCTTTTCATGGCAGGGGCATTGGAACAAGCTATTCTTTCAGCTCTCTTCCAACTCATGTCATTCTATGATGCAAAAGCAGCAGAGGGAGGATGTGCCTGGAAGCTGGGACCCTCTCCTGAGTCACTGACTGGGTGGAAGGCAATCCCAGGAAACAGTTCAAGTGCTGAACAGCAGTGGGGCTGGGGAACAGCTCACAGCTGATCCCACCTTAGCCAGGCAAGTATGAAGTGACTGACTGCACTACCAGAAACATTTGTGCTGTGACGGGCTCCAAGAAGGGGGAATTTTCTCTAAAGCAAATCTTTTCCTGCACAGAACACACTTTCTGTAACCAAATATCAATGGGCACAATGCAAAGACTTCTTTCCAAGCTTCCTCAGTACTTTGAATTTAAGTGGTTAGAATTTCACTCCAAGTCTTGTAGATATTAAATTATCATAGCATTTAAGAAAGCTGTATTGCCAAATCAAGTATATAAAATCTAAACTAAACCCTCTGCAAATAAGTGCTAACTGGGCCATTTTACAACTGTAAATTCTCTGAAATTCAGAACGTCATTTAGCCAAATACCCACACATGCACCTATATACAGATACTATCACACACTCGCAGCAGCATTCGAAGTTTTGATACAGTCTCTCAGAAAGAGAAAAGGCAGAGAAGAGTTCTAACTTTATTTTCACTAGAAGAGAAAGCTCAACATGTATAGTCACATGGACTACTGTAAATTGCTTTCATACAACTCCTCTATTCTACTGGCAAGGCTGCACACAGTTGCTATTTTTCACATATTAATTTTCCAATTCATCTTCTTTTTCATCCATGCTAAAATTAAAAAGATACATCAATGCTTCACAATCCAGCAAAGCTTCCTTCTGAAAGCGATACAAACCACCCCATTTCTATGATACTTCATAGGAACTCTTCTTGAGAAACCAGTCAGAAAGTCCATCCTTTTTTAGAGAGATGCCCAGAATAGTCCAGTAACAACCTAACTTCCTGCTGACACAAAAGTGACAGATTTAACCTCCTAATCTAAAATCAGGTAAACTGGAAACCTAAGCAGGGTCCTAATGGGAGAGTTGGCTTCTGGACAGACTGTCCCTAAATGTAAACAGAACACCCACAAGGCAACAGAACAAGCAGTTCAAATCCAGGTGACTTTCACAAAAGCTCCTACAGATCCAAGTTGCTAAAATGCCAGTGCTTTGGAAATGGGGAAAAAATGACTTGGTTTTAATATATGAATTCTGTTCCAGCAAAACACTCCTTGAGTTTAAAAAGCTTCCGAAGAGAAGCACCCAAGCACAGCTGCACCCAGGGATGAGGCTGCAGGGAGCTGTGCAGCAACGGTGACACCTCGTGGTGCCAAACCACAGAAACACAGACCTCTCTTCCCAAACAAAACCCACCTTATACCCACCCGTGGGGTCCTCCTGCAGAGACAAGAGCTACAAATCAAATCTCTGCCTGTTTTCACACCTCCTGTATCTCACTGACCCGTCTTAAGTGTCTTCCTAATCCTTGTGTCATGGTTTTGACAAGCACACATGGAAAACAGCATATCACATGCAACGTTTAATGCACAACTGCCATATGAAAAAGAAAGCCAGCCCAGCTTTAACATCTTTTGGTTAAAATTACTATTGAGAAACTACTGTAAACAAAAGTTTCAGAGAAGTCAAGAGGGCCAGTCACACAAAAATTAATACTGTCATTAATACATTTAATTCAGCTACATAAAAGATTCCTTTCCTTCGTTCTGGTATCTCCCATCCCCAACAGACTCAAAGTAATGCTAAAATGCACTACTTTCTGCAGCTTCACAAGCACAAACCTCAGATTCTACAGATCATGACACTACATGCATTTGAGAAGTCAGTTTTTGCCTTCCCACTGCAGAAGTTAATGCTAAGTTTTTCCCAAAGATACAAGTTTAAAAAAAGCAGGGTGTCTTTCTCTTTCAGTAAGTGCTCAATAAAAAAAGGAAAGAAAAAAAAACAACTTTAAATGCTATTATAAAACCAAAGTAGGAAGGCAAGAAATGAAAAGCACTTTTTATTGCTCTGCTTGGGCTTCAGGAGTGTTGCAGAAGTAAATTTAGAATGGACTTGGGTATGTGACAAAACAAGAAAAACTTCATGCAGTAGAGCAGCTAACATTTGAAATTGTTTTGGGGAAAGAGTTATTTTCTAAGAGAAATCTCCCTCCAGTTTCCCACCTATATTTCTTTCTCACGTTCATACATGCACAGTAACTAAGTTTTTCAAGTGACACCAGAAATCAACTATTTCGCACAACTAAAATGGCACCCATGTAGCATCTAAAAGATGACAGACCAGTATCTCCCAAGACATTTAGGTTTTCAAAATATGCATGAAAATTTTATTAGTTACATGGATCAACAGTGAGGAACTGCTATAAATTTCTGTAGGTGAATTTTAACAATTACCTTTTTCAGAAACTGCAGGCCTTGCCTGTGATGTGAAAATATATTAGCAATTTCTGAAATGGCTACTATAATATCCATACTGTGACCACTCTATAGCCCCACAGGCTTATCCAGGAATATTTTTTATTTAGTTTATTCTACATTCAGGGTTATTTTCACATCCCTCCTAGAGCAGACATCTCAGTTACAGAGCATAGGGCATGGATACGCTTCATTAGCTGAAAAAGCGAAAGGAAGAGGCCAAAGAAAACATGGAGGTCTTTGTGCAGTAACTGGAGGGTGCAAAGAAACTGGAATGCTCAGGACTAGGGAGTTTTAAGAGTCAGAGGAGAACTGGTTTTACATAAAGTGAAATAGTAAGGGATTTGAAGCAGGACTACAGGCTCCAAGGGCAGAATCCGTTGGAAGAGAAAGAGCTCTGCAAGATTTAATTTTTAGAGCTTGGAGGAAAGAGGTATGACAGCATTCTAGAGCAGGAAGACTAAAGGGGAAAATCTCACAATTAGGGGTGAAATTAACTCCAGACCTGCTCTAGAAGGAAGGAACACATGCACAACCTCTTCTCTTTTACCCTCTTTCTCTTTGCTCTCAAGAGCAACAGGTCTGTTTTGTGATCATGAGAGCCCCCGGCTTTTGGAAGAGCCACTGGTAGCAAAACCTCTCAGCAACATTCCACTCCTGTGAAACTGCACATAAGTACAATTAAATCTGTGTTTAACAGCAGATATTTTTGGCCCTACCACTTACTTCTTGGCAGCACAGTTTAAGCACTGATGTACTTATAACAACGTGATTCAAATATATCCGTAAGACAAAACATTTTCAAACTGCTGTTGGCTAAGGTCACTGAGGTTTTGCAAACTCATAACTGATATGAAGGGAAGCTTACCTATTTTTTTTGGAATTTTCATCCTTCCCTCTTTTAACTCCAAAAATTCTTGTCATCAGAGCACTAAAAAGAAGCGTCGATGAATTCCGTACCTAAAGGAAAAATTAAGAACTACACTTTAAAAATCCCTTTAAAATGTATGATTAAAAAAATATACACAGCCATTAATGTACAATCAAAAAGAATAACAGCTGAGTGAAAAGCATGCTACAGGTCAGTATATGGGAACTATTAATTCAGAGCATCCTTCCAATGAAGATGGTACCACTAGAAAGTTCAAGTTCTTTGGAGATGTCTATCTTTATTATAAGGAATGCACCCAGATTTTTAGTGGTTTAAAGCATTCACCCTATGCACAGAAGATCATGAAACAATTCTACCTGAATATGCCATATGGGATCTTCGATTCAAGAGCAAAGTAACTGTCAGGATGAATGCAAATGCACTTCTTACTAGCTAACTGCACTGACTCAAAATTTCACAGGCAGAGAGACTTTAACCTATAAGGTAACCTTTGTCCCTACTTTTTGTGGATATCAGCACTTGACATTAAGAAAAATTAAACAAAACCAAAACACCAAGACCAAAAAAATGACTTTTTTGCAGGTCTAGATTATTTTTTAAGGTACCTTAAAATATTACATTCCAGAAATTGTAGTACTGCCATTTATAAACATGACCAAAGCTCCACTGAACAGGACCACTCTACATCCAGTTAAACTAGCGAAGCAAAATCAAGAATTAACTTACTGCCCAGACAGGTGACATAAACCCTAGAACTGATGCTTTTATTCCATCTGCAACATAAGGCATGATGTTTTCACCTAAACGTGTATCCCTATACAGTGCCCGGAGGATATTTAAAGCATGAACCTGTGGTGGGAGAAGAAATACATGAAAAATCTAAATTCATTAGTAAATATGTTTAGTTTATGTAATTATAACAGTGAACATGCAAAGCAAAAACAATCTATATACACATTTAAAGCACTTTATTTCCATAATAAATATAAGAAATACTGCTGTTTAAACATGCATTAACATAGTGCTGCAGTAAACACTGTTAATAACAGTTATAGTTTAAAAATATATTCCTCTAACAACTATAGTCCAGGCATTGCAAGTGAATGCCAACATTCTTTTATCCTTAGCTTATCATGGGTGTAAAAATAACTTTTGATGTTCAGAATCATCTTTTTCAACATTCTTGACACACTGTAGATACTGTGAGAAAAAATAAACTGCAACTCACAGGAGGGCAATATAAAGCTAAAACTGACAGCCAGGCTAGCTTTACCATGTGGAGCATTTTCTGACATTTCTCTGCTCTCTGTAAGGGAAGGTGGTAACACATATAGCTTCACAGACTTTGACAAGGCTACATAAATTTATACCAGCAGAAAATCTGGCAGAGTCATTTGGACATCCTTCTGTGTATTGTGAGCAAATTATGGCTTGCACTTACAAACAGACAGAAAAGTAAATGATAACATTTCGAAGATAAAGGTCTTGCCTTTAAAATAAGTTGTCTTAGTATTCCAAATATATGTACTTAAGTTCTAAAAGTTACTAAATATAACCCAAATCCGTTTTCATGAAGTGTTTTACTATGATTCATCCATAAATAACTCATTTTATTTACTTTAAATGTAAGCAAAGCTCATGTGTTCATTTACATACTTATAAAAAGGAAGTTACTTATCTATTTAGAAATATACTCTAGGCAGTAATTTGCTCATATATGACTTCATTTGCTGTACTAGAAAAAAGATATGGAATTATGCCCAATCCATTTTTCAGTGTGTTCTACAGTAACTTCATAACCTCTGCATGCGCAAAAATGTTTTAAAATCTATCTACAGACAGTAAGAACAGAATATCCTCATAAAAACACACACACTTTCCTTAACTGAATGAAATACTTTTGACATATGGCTACCAATGAGAGGCTGAATTTTACCTGTGGAATTACACTTGAAGATTCACTCAAAGGTGCAGCTAGAGATATCAATTCTTTCATTGTAATTTTCAGCAAATCTGTTTTGCTCTTTGGTTCTGATGCCAACAAAGCCTACACAAAGGAGAAAAAGAACTTAAAAATCAGGTATTTCTAGCCATTTTACTGTACTACAAGTTCTGCTGCCATTCCTGTATTTTTACCATACCACAGCCTAGCTTCTGACCATACAGAATGACTAAGAAAAATCTGAAAAAAACCAAGTTTTAGTTTCAACTCAGCTTTGTTCAAAGCTTCTCAGAATAAAAATCATAGCATTTAGGACAATCATAGCAAAAGTATCTGCTGTACTATACATACTTATATTTCCTAGTATGGATTTTCTTTTTTTTAAGTTAATAATACCTATTTGAGATAACAAGAGCTGGCCAAATAATAAATTCTGGTTTTCAACAAAGGATAAAACAAGCAGCAGATTTTTGAAAAAAAGGAAGATATGTATCCATCTCCAAACAGTATTTCAGTGCATAGGACATCCAGCTGAGATGAAAATACTCTAAATTAGTTCTCTAAAATTCAAGACTGAATTTTGAACACTCCTTCTCTCTTTCTCTGGCAGCTCTTGTTGAATTTTTCCAAGTTAGTACAAATGGATACTCATAAATCATTTATTACCCATAAAAGATTATTATCCATTTGTGCTTTGGGTCCTAGAGTCTGTTCAGCATCAGTAAGAACCAAATGAATTACAGAGTTTACGCAGAAACCTAGGAGTAGTTTCTGTCAGTTGATCAGTATCTTTAATGACAGGAGGAGCAGAGAGGGCAGGCGAGAAAAAAGGTGTTCATGAAGTATAAAAGAGAGGAGCATGACCTGAAGACGAAAATTTCGTAATGTTAAAGCTGAAAATCATATTTTACCACCCACTAACTGGAGCTGCACCTTTGTGCTATTCAGTAATAACATTCCTATTTTAAAAAGTCATGGAATGGTTGTAACCTTAAAAATTACATATTTTCATTATAATATATGTGTTTTGGGTTAACAAGAACACATCATAGGATGTAAACAGCAAAGAGACCACACTGCATTAATAAAATAACCTCCTTTTACTACTATTAGGATACACATTACAACTTGTTTTTTCATTATCTAAATGCCACATGGCACTGAAGGCTCAATCCATTTTACCAAGTCTACAGGCACATTCAAATCTATTGCCAAGATTAATATCACCTCTCTTTACTATAAAATTACAATCTGAAAATACAGTTTATTTCAGAATAATCCAAATGTTATTTTCAAATTTTCCTGTTAATTCACTAGACTTTGTACTATTCCAGAGCTGACAAGATAAAAGCCTCTGATCTGCTTATCCACAGGGCACGGTGCAAGTTTTGCCTTAGGGAGTCAGTAGGCCAGCTGCAGGCCACACGTTTTCTGCAGTGGGGTATCATGGAGTCCACCAACTCCTTGCAGTAACCTAACTTTTTTACATAAAAAACTGATTCAAACATGCTTTTTTTCCCCACATTGTCAAGACTGAAACTAGATAATGTCCACCAGATTCAAACTGTAGTGTGATGGGGAAACTAGAAAACATGAACTCACCAAATTCCACCTGCAGACAACTTACTCTTAGAAGTGAGAAAGATATTTAACTGCTGAAACTGAATAGGAAAAATGTCTCTAAAACCTACTAGGACACTAGTAGTGCCCTACTTCCGATTATCTTCTGCCTTACACACACATCTAGCAAAGCCAGGAGCAGGCTGTGACTGACATAAGAGGTCTGACAGAAGCCAGTTGCCTCAACTTTCTCAGAGCAAACTAATAGTGGAAAACAAGCAAGATGAATTATTCTGGCAGGGAGAGCTTGCTCCTAGCAGTCCTTCAGATCCTTCGAACATGCTTGAGACTGTACTTCAGAGAGTAGAGAAAGTTAAAAATCATATAGTTACCCTGTCTTAGAAAACTGGTTGAAAATCATGATCATGGAGGTTCATTTAGGTGAAAGCAAAAGAATGAAAATAGGTGAAGTGTAATATGCAAAAGCAACTCTGCAGTGACTGACCTCACAAGGATGTAGATGAGCTGCTGCATACTAATGTGGGGCACTCACAAGAGGTGACACTTCAAGCACAGACAAAACACTGCCATCAGCTCCAAACTTGACAGAGGTCAAAGAGGCTGGGATTAATGAAGCTGAAGGTAACACAGGGAGTGGGAAGAATGTGGGAGCATGGCCCCACATTCACAGATAGAAGTCTTCAGTAATCTACTCCTTCATTGCACTTGAGACTGCCAGTCAACACCAGTTAGTGTGACACTATTAACTTGTGTTTTATTGCTGTTGAGTGGCCTACTCAATTTCTTTGCAGTATTTAACAGGTCACCATTTTACAATTCTGTGAAGTTCTGTTCATATTTTACTACCCTCTGGCTTTGCACTGAAGTAGCACATAGTTACATGGTTAACAAAGCCTTACTTAATCTATTAATTAATCTATGAATTTTCCAAAATTATTACAGTTGTAACACAAAGCCTAAACATAGTCTTTAGAAATACCATTGAAATGTACCACAAACCAAAAATCTCAACAGTCAACAGAACTGTGGTGCCAAACATGGCTTAACTACAGAAGTCTTCTTGGTTGCACAAAGGCAGTCAAAGTCTGCATAAAAAAAGAAAAAGGAAAAAAAACCCAATTGTTTGATCAAAAAGGGTCGGAATAGGAAAAATAAATTTCCCTTCTTTTTGATGTTCTTTCTGGAGAATACATTTAAATCAGAGGCAGTGACATTAGTTGGTACCTGTATATAGAATGGAATTCCTGCACTCCGTCTGGTTGCACACAGTGTGGAAGAAGGATCACAAGATTTGATTTCTTCTAACACACAGCTTAGCCAGTGCTCTGGCATCTTGTGCAGACTCTCATTGTTACACCTACATCAAACAGATACATAAGAAACATGAAACAAGGGTATGAAACAAGGACCAAGTCAAATAAAGCATTTAGCAACCTTAAAAAGTATTTTTTACTGTATGTTAACATCTCCAAGCATATACACAGATTTTTATTATGAAATAAAAAGAATTTTAAAAAAGATTGTACATTTTTCCGGTGTTGGTACAAATGATATTAATCCTCCTTATTAAGTGCCACTAGCAAAATATATTTAATTGAACAGAAAACTAGGTTCTGTGCTTCCATGCTGCAACAATTATCTTCTGCCAAAAATTATTACCATCTTCTGGAGAAAAAAATCAAAGACATAGGCACATCAGCCACCGTATAGGAAGTGACACTTCACAAACTGTATCTTTGTTGCCACACAGTAGCTGATGTATGACCCTTACACTGACAAATCATCTTTATAACTATACAAACTGAAATTGAAGCCCCTCAAAGTAAATAACCGTGCAAACCTCAGAGCAACAGAAGGAATGAAAAACAAGACCCATAGTGCTCTTTCCAATACTAAGTCAGTCAAACTTCCCGTACAGCACCTAAATTGCTGTCTTACCATTAAATAGTCCTCTGCAGTTATAAAACTCAACATTGCCTGAAAGCAAAGGACTTCCAAGGACAAGCAAAAACTCAAGTCTGCTTCAATTACTGGTGCTGTTCAATTCAATGAAACGTACCACATTGAGTGTGCAACACCAGCCCATTAATATTATGTCAATGTTCCAAAAGAATCATTCATTGTTACAAAAATTTCTATTAACAGGACATTGTTATTAAATCCTCTCACACTGGCTTGACACATGATTCACAGCAGAAGAAATACTTCATCACTGTGGGCAATATAACTGCAGTTATCTCAACCATGCAGGACTTGCCTTACCTAAGAATATAAACTATAATTAAATTCATTATTAAGTAGTGAGACCTTACAGTAAGACTACAATCAAGTTTTCTACCTGGGTGACTGAAATAAAGAACTTAAAAGAAAAGGTAAAAGGCAGCAGGTGCTGATGTGAAAATCAAAATCTAATAGAAGGTCTGCATATATCCCCTTCTTCATCCTCCTCTTATTAAAGCAAGAATTTACACTGGCTAAAAACCTGTTCATGAACAATAAATGAGGCTTCAATCTGCAGTGAAACACTCCTTTCCCTCTTTCACAATAAAAACCAGAAAATTAGTAATGTAGATCACAGGAAGTACCAGACAGGTCAGCAGAAGACACAGGATACTTCTTGCAATTCCTGCACATTTTCTACAGCGCTGCCAGGAATTCTCCCTATTTTTTAAGGGCAGCACTTCTTCAAAAGGGCAGTCAGAATGCAAACCACCAGTCCAGAGTTCAAGAGGAACCAAACTTCACCGATACATCACCTTGTACCACAGCACAAAAGAAAGGCACTTCCTGCCCCAAGCCTATGACAGAAGCAATCAGATTAACCTGGAAACTCACAGTGAGTTCTCTATTTTTTAACCACTCTCTTCTTTTGCTGATAAGTGGCTTACCCTTGCTTACCTTCAGGATGTATTCCTTTGCTCACTTTGAGGTAAATAACGAAGATACAACTCTAGGATTGAGACCACACAGAACTTCTCATGGATCTCCTCCATAAGCCTCAGCAGTTAAAACATTAGTTTGCAGTTCTCTTCATCTACATTAACATATTCTGCAAAATCTGCTCATTATGATCATGGAGGCACCTGGTCCTTCCTCCCTAGCTAAGCAGAATTGAAATGTCTCCATTTAACCATGCAGAGAACAGTGCTCATCTCTCTTCAGTACATTATCTTAGTATTAACATGAACACCCCATAAGAAATACCTGTATCTGCTGGGGTGAAGAGAAGCACAAAGTAAAGCATTAAGTAAATATTTAGAAGTTGCTAATATTTTATTCTTAAGTAAACTGAGGGATTTTTCTCCTCTCAGTATTAGTAGAAAGAGGAAAAGTATACCAAAGTCAAATAAACTTCAGACTCCCTTAAAGCCATATTGCTTCGATCTTGCCACAAGTAATTCTACCTTGTTCAGTCACCCATCAACGCACTTTTATTTATTAGAAGGTGAAAGAGTTATTGCTGTAGAGTTAGAAACATTAGAGACTATTGACTTTGCAATGGAGAGGACTACTCCCTTCCATTTGGCAGCTCTGTCTCCTTGTGGTCTGGCAAGAATATTGTCTTAAGAAGCAGGTGGCCCTAAATTTTAAGCATAATAAAGCTTTACAATAAAAATGTAAAGTCTCAAGATCAAATGTCATTTTCCAGAATGAAACAGTAATTATTTTTACCAGACAAATACTGTTGCTAATGAAGATATAACACAGTAAGTTGATGTACAAATTACTTAAGATGCAGTACATTAAGTATAACCCACAATTTTCTGTTCATCTATCAGTTAAAACAATTTCATACATGCCTCAAACCCTTTCTGTGGTCAGTATCAATGAGTACAAATGCCTGGCAATCCTAAGTTAAAGCTAAACTCCTCTTTCTAAGTCTGTATTTCCTCCTATCTGAAATAAATGGTGTGTTAACAATGGGTCAATCTTGAATTTGGCATTCCAGGATGCAAGTGCCTTGTAGTATAAACATCACATGACCAGAAGCATTTTTCTACATGTGTATATCCAGAATTCAGTGTTTTCAATCAATGTAAGCAGTTCCTATTTAGGGAAAAAGTGTGGTTTTTCACCATTTTTTTCTCTCTCAACAGGCCTGCAGTATTACTCTTTTTCACGCAAGTAATAAGATTCCCATTTTTTACAGACAAAATACTGCCCCTGGTACTTCTCAGGCCAGAATCTAACCTCAAAACACATTACAATTCAAGTTACAAGTCTGTTTTTAAGAACAGCTCTTCTGAAACTATTAAGTCCTTCCACTTGCATCCTCCTTTTCATAGCAACTGCTCCACATATAAAAAATATTTCCAGATTATATACATGCATTGAGAAGGGCTTGATGTTTCTCTATCAGTAAAGCAGAGCAGAGAGACCCCTGGGTGGCTTCAAAATTTCAGAAATATAGTATCATTACCCCACTTCTCTCTCACATCATGCAGTAAAATAAATAGGACGGAAATATGAACAGTGTTAAAAATTAACACATCTTCAACCTGAGCAGTATCTTAACACTGTACCTCATACTTCCTTATGTCATGTATTTCCTAACACTACAAGGATCTCAATTTGTAAGAATAGTTTCTTTCCCACTTTCTTTCCTTTCAACACTCTTTCCTTCACATCTGTGATTACACTTTTGCTGAGAAGTTATTTACGATTTTGGTAAGTTTCACTAGAAAGTTCATCAGTGATATTTCCATTTTACAAGTCTTCCTGGCAGATCATAGCAGGCTGGGAAAGCAAAGAGTTACAGTCACTTCAGAACAACAAAATGAGAGAGAAGCACAATTTACTGCAAAAGGTTAGCAGGGGTCTATTCCTAGTTCCCCAAAAGAAATACTACAGAATATCAGACACTGACTAGGTACAGATAAGTAATTTTCACTGGCACTGACAGATTAAATATTCTTAAAATAAAAGCATTATTTTTATCTTTATCTCTCTTTTAGTAAATTACAGTTTTCCAGAAAACTATTATGGACCTAATTTACTGCATCCCCTGAAACAGTGCTCATCGTGTTTAAGTTCCAATCAAACATTTAAAAATGTTCAAAATCAATTATTCCTCAGTAAACACATGGTGCTGTATGACATTACTCTTCCCAAACCTTACCCCTGCATACTGCAACTTTAGTGAAGCAAAGCACTACCTCCATAGCTATGCAATACCATTTCAGATTCCCAGGAATCCATCTGATCTCTCAGCAAACTGATCACTGAACAAAAGAAATGCAAAGGAGGCAAAAGATCATTTGGGATAGAGAAATTGCTTGAGTAATAAGGATTATAGGAGATCCAAGTTTTCAAGTTCAAAACAGATTTCTAACTTTCCTGAACCACCATGTTATCAGACCAAATGAACATTTTTAAATTTCTCCAGGCCTTTGACAGGAAATAGTCTTGATTTCAAAAACACATTGCTTATCTCATTGATATGAATGCTGCTTGTTATGTAACTGTATGGTTTTCTGAATGTGCAGCTGCAGGCAACATTAAGCAGGTATGACAAAGGGAGCACTACACTCCCAGGAGGAGTATCAACAGGGAAACAAAAGAATGGTAACTTGCATATTAGAGCAGACTCAGCAATTTACATCCAAATTTCAAGACAGATCAATTTCATCAGGTTTGTAAGAAATATCTGCAGAAGAAATATTTTTCTTTCACCACTAACTATAACAGGTTTGAATATCATCATTCTGTCTCGAAAAAAGTCCACTCTTGGATCTTATAAAGACTGATGCTTAAGGGTTGTACAGCTAAAAGAAAGCTCAGATAAAAGACACTGCAGCATAAAGTTTTAAAAAAGTGCTTGGCTATAAGTGAAGGACTATGTTCAACTGAAGTCATTCATAAATGCCTGAGAAAAGGATCTGGCAAAGTCTCAGTGACAGATTTTTCACTGTGTTTTACAGAAAGAACAAATTCAAGTGTCAGGGATGCTTCTGCACATCTTGAGTTCAATCCTGTTCAACAAGGTAACTTGCAAAGCTGTACATTACTATAAGCTGCCCCAGACAAAAGCTTCCTCCTCTGGCATTTGTGGACACAACAGTAATTAATACAGATTCTGACACACATGCTTCAAAAAACTGCCCATGCCCCCATGCCCCCAAAAAACTCTCAGCTATGGAGAGCCAGTTAAGATTTACTTGCAGAATGGAGCCCCTCAGCTGCAGCAGGGGACATGGAAAGACTCCATGACAATCAACAGACCTGCAAGGCAGCTGCATTCACTGAGACTTAATTCACCCTTTTTGGAGGAGAGTCTCAAAATACTACTCAAATCCCAGGAGTACCAAATCAAAAGAGTAATTTCCTGATCTGGTATCAGTCTCCTCTCTCCTTTGTTTTAAATACAAATATAAGCTTTGAGACCTGTAGTTCCTGGAAAATATTGTCTTTCGTTGAAATGAATGTACATCCATAGAGCTGCTCTCCAGCTCTTATAAATCTTTTTTCCCAAAGGAACACTTGCTCTAGTTGAAATATTTTAAGTTTAAAAATGCTAGGCAGTATGGACAACCAAAAAATTTTAATGGACAACTGCTAATTGAGAAGAGGAAACCTCCTTAATTTTGGAGAGCTTTTGTTTTGGGTAATACATACATATCACTTAATGTTAGAATAATTTTCAGGTAAGCAGAGTTCTCTTGGGTCATCATTTTTCAGCCTAAGGCTGCTGTTAAGTGGATTGTGCTCCATTAAATACAACAGCAGAAACCAGGAGAGGCAACAAACACATCAGCAGCTTTTCCAAAGTCTGGGTAGACTTGTTCTACTCTATTCGCCTCAGCTTTTAAAAGAAATTTAAAAACTGAAAAATCAAAGAAAAACAGCAAGTCTACTATAAACTGACTGCATGTTTTATATGCTTTCCATTATTTCCTGCTTTTTACTTTGTCTTTGCTACAAGACAGTCTTGCAGACTGACTGAGATCAGACCAGTGGGGTTGTACCTGTTTGGATTATTTCCTTTCTCCTTTCAAATAGGCTTGTGGTAGTAAAAGGTCTGCTTGTTGCTTGTTTAATTTTTGTTTGTATTACTCTGATGGCCAGACCCTCTCTTCGTGTTGATGGGAGAAAACTTACATCACCTTAGAACTTCCTGAACCAAGTTTTCATGGTACAGAAGAACATCCCAATATCTAAACAAGTGTATATAAAATATGTGGACATGCCAAAAGATAAGCAGTTTCTTTTTTTTCTTTTAGGGTAAACAACTGAGTGTAAAGCAAGGCTGTGGGAGCACTCAACAAACTCCTCAGGCCAGTTTGAAATCCCTCACATTGCTATCACCTGAAAGAAAATAATATATCTTGGAGAGAGAGATACTAAGAGAATCATAGCATGCAGCTAAACAGCAACTGGCACACAATGAACGCCACCACGTGTCAAATACCATTACTGTGGCAGTGCTGGTACATGGATGCAGCAGACTCACCCAGCATCCTATAGCAGATATCAAGCCCCAGTTCTGTTGGGAAGATTTTCTGAGGGGACACACAGTGAACCTGATCAGTCAGCCAGTCTATACTAAAAGCACTAAAACTGTTTCCAGTATGAAATAAAGAAGAAACAGATCTTCACCTCAAACTGGCTGATGTGGGGCAAAAGTGGAACATTGGTTACTTAAACTGGCATTAGTGTGAAAATACAGGTACTTCAAATTGAAAATCTGATTGGCCTTCCATATTTAAAAAGAAAAACAACAAAAAAACCCACCAAACTCTATCTAATCAGTAGAAATTTTAATTTGTCTTATTAACACATGTATGGAATAGATACACCTTATACCACAAAGAAACATAAGCAGCACTTGAAATTAGTAGCTAAGCATGTAATGGAAATGCCAGTGATCCTTCACAGACCTCAGGACAATTCTGTTCATTTAGTTCTTCTAGGAAACTATATAAAGTTACAAGGGGAAAGAAAAAAGCCAGAGTGCATATCACACCCTGCGATGCAGTGTCAGGTAGTCTTCCAAACGTTACAATAACCAACTCAGTGACAGGCAATAGAAGTTTCCAAGAAAATGTCCCGGCTAAAGCAAAAAGTCTGGCATACATTTTCATAAAGGACCAGAAAAGGGGAGTGAGATGGAAGAACACTACACTCCTACTTTTCCCATGAGTTTTTAAGAGCTGTTCAGGAAACTAACATGCCAGAAATGAAGAAAAATGCAGCAAGCATTATATGTCTGTATCATTTTTCAATGCCTAAGCACCATCTCTAACCATAAGAACTGCAGTCCAAGTCACAGAAATCATGTAACTGTCATAATCATGCCTACACCAAACTTAAATAAAATCCACATGAAAGCAAGGAACTGCCTTCACAGCTAGATTCAGGATCGATGCCAAAATTTGGTAAAACTTATATTAAAAACACAGTTAAGTTGCCCATACCTGGAAAGCATTTCTGTAAGTTGCACGAAGCCAGCATATGCCAATTCAAATGCACCCCTGTGCCTTGATTGCAACAGATGATGTTTAAAGTAATCACCAATATTTTTAACCTAAAAAAGAAAGAAAAAATTACTAAGCCATTTGAAATTATGTATACATAGTTTACTTATATATGCAGAATATTTCACAGTTCCAAGCAGCAATCCTCCCCTGGCTGGAAGGGTCACTGGTACAAGCAAAAGGCAACTGCAAGTCCTATAATAAACAACCACTTACTTTAATAATAACTAATATTAAACTCATTTTTTTAAGTTAACAGGGTAGTTCAGTATTCTTTTAGAAAGCCAAAAAAATATAAAGGATATGAAACTGGTTATTTGGACATACTCAGATGTTAAGAGAAAAACAGGACTACTCTGATTTTTAGGGGAAACAAATGCAGAACCCTTCTTGTTTGCCTACACTCTTGCCTAAATTCCCAAAGAAAATGCCAACTAAAGCACAACAGCAGAAAAGAATCTATAAAATATTTAAGATAAGAAATCCAAAAGTTGTACGGAAGGGAAACAAATCTACGTTATTTTAGGTAATATAGAGATAAACACAAATTTCTAATATTCCAGAATTTTGCATAATTGCTGTTGATCATTAGAAACTATTTTTTAATGAAGATGATGTTGTAGCAATGTAAGCTATTTTTAAACACATTAAAATTGCAAATTGTAAAAACTAAACTTTCACTTATAGTTATTTTCTAGAGCTCTATTACAATACAAAGCTTTTAAATCTGTTTGGAAGTTTACAGATCCACACAATCTCATTCCATGAAGTATTAGGCTGTCTTGTTTGTTGGGCTTTTTGTTTTAATTCTCATCAACTTTCAAGGTCTAAATCAAACTTCCCACTTAATTCGTTCAAAATGTACAGCACATACTTAATGCATTTATGCAAAATTTACTTCGGAGTCTTTCCTAAAAGTTTTCCAGTAAAAGTTTCGCAAAACATTTTATATAAAAATATGCCTAAAATCATGTCAAGATGCCTATAAAATTCTGCTGTTCTGTTATTTATACAATTAATCTAACACTTTAACAATGTGACAAGTAATTAAGTTGTCAGGAAAGTTAATGTTGTATCCACCTTTACAGGTTATCAACCTCCTGTTAAGTAATTCGTATCACCCAAGCGATAATTTAAAAAAAATCTGAGACAGTCTACATAGTGCTTCCGGCACCTAAAACTCACCTTATGTGTACCTTATGTGAAACACACAATAACTGGAAATAGTTCAGCTAAAAAGGTTATTTCTGAGTGGATTTTAAGGTAGCTTATGTAGCCACAGGGTTTCATTTCAGCCTTCTAGCCCAAAAAGGAAGAGTAAGTGCTCTTTATTCACAAGGAACTGACCCATGGACAGGGCAATTCTCCAGGTGTGTAAACAAAACCAAATCAAGAAATCCATACACATGCAAATTAATTTACCAGTCTGTCCCAGCACTACACTTATGCTTTCAGAATTCACATGATTTTTTTTTTTTTTTGGTCACATAACTTCCAACTTGACTATACTTCTGAGCTTCTTGCAACAGCCACGCTGACTAGAACTTGCACCAAACTGAACTCACAGGCTAGAAGCAGCACTACCACTTGGTGAGAAATTTAGAATACAACAGGTGAATCTTACTAACTCAAAAATCAACAACATACAGGGCCACACTTGCTGCTGAGGGCAAGAATCCGGGTATCCAAGATACAAACGCTCTCCAAGATGTTCCAAAATGTACTAATACAGGACATGGGACAACTAAGTCTTTACTTCCACTGCCTGTTTCTTTTCAATTTGGCACAGAGCTCTGGCAAGTTTATCTCTCAAAATTATCCCTGGGAAGTTTTAAGACAAACAGAAGTTTGAGGAAGAGCTAAATGTTCCTCCTGACTTGGAGCATTGATGATTTGCATGTCATATGACAAAAACAACACACAATCTTCCTTAGATGTCTCTCTATTACCTGGTGGTTACATGATACTATTTACACTGATTTTCTTAACAGCCTGCCATCTTTAGGACTTTTAAGATCAGATGGAAAATTAAAGGTAGGATATGCATTTGAATAGAGAGATTCCTTCAGCTATACTCTGCACTTCCTGTGTGTCTGTTATTTCTAAAGGCAAGGCCACCATGTAAAATAGCTGATGTTTTAAGGACCACCATGTAAACCCAATCTCCTACTCAAACGACAAGCAGAGTGCAAATCTGATGTCCCAGCTTCCTACAAACAACAATAAAGTATCACACAGGACTTGCCTCCCAGCCAACCTCTCCCCAACAGGTACACAGCATAACAGGCAATGTTACTGCTGCAAATTGTAACCCCCAGCACCGCACTGCCCGCTAGGAAGCAGTTCTGTTGTGCCATCTCCTAATGCACACCAGCACAGTAAGACACTCTTTACACCTGCATGCTCCACTAAAAAGCAGGCACAATTAGAAGACTCTGAGCAAATTCAACACTCATTGTGATCTTTTGGGTAAGTTATGACAGCACTGATCCCCTAAGGCACAATTCAATGCAGTTACTGACCTAGATGTGGAGCACAGTACAACAGGAGGAAGGTTTGCAACAGGATGACACACACTGGCCAAGAGGTGCTACCAGATTTTTCTCAACAATTACTTAGCCCTGGTTCATGGCAAGTTGACCCAAGTTTCCCTCAAAGCTTTCCTCTTCTGTATTCTGAAATCTCTGCCAGTAGTTACAAATCAAAGAATGTGCAACTTGAAAAAAAAGTTCTGCAGGCATAAGATAACAAAATCTAATTTGCTTATTCGTCAGCAGTGAGAAGTGTTTAATAAGTCTGAAGCCCCAGCAGTTATGGCATTGACATCTTTTGTCATTTCTGATGAAATTCCCTCCTGATTTTGTACAAAACACAATAATAACCTAAAGCTACGTCAAGTACCGAGAAGATGCCCGCGTTTTAATTTGTGTATTTCCTTGCAAGCCTGAAGAAAATCAGGATTTCTAACTGTTTTCTCATCCATTAGCATTCCCCAAATGAGAATGCAGGCTTTTTATTTTACAGGAAGACATCTGAAGCATAAACAAGCTGAAGAGGCATCTATAGGAAAAGAAGTATCTTCATAGAATCACAGAAAATCCTGAGCTGGAAGGGACCCACAAGGACCATGGAAGTCCAACTACATTAATCATGTACCATTTCTGAAAGTGCACCTACCAGTGTCTACTTTCCAGAGAGATGCTACAGTTAGAACGGATTCATTCTAAAACACTAATTCCCTTTTGACTTGGTGCAGAGATTAAGGAACATAATGGTAGAAATGCATATCTGTTCTCTCATCTGCCCTCCAGATCCCGGCAACAATATAAGCACAGCTGTTAATTCCATGAAAACACGAGGACTGGAGACAATGCAAGCATGAAGACACCAACACTATTTCCATGGCACCACAACATCAGATAAGAAATAAAACCTGGAGTACATAATGCTATTTTTTATTTTTAAATGTGAAGTTCTAACACTTAAGGAGAAATTCAGTAAGTGTTTTCTGTTGGAAAGAAAGAGGATAAAAAGTCTTTTTCATATTTCAGTCTTTTATGCAAACTAGTTTTGTTGAAACATATGGAAATGAAAAGGTCATCAATTAAAACAGAAATTTAATAAACATGAAAAGTTTCCAAAATAAATGCCTGTGGTAATCTAATTTCTTGTAAACACTGAACTCAACGTTCTGCAAGAAACCCAGATGGCATATTAACACTTCTGATCTCTCACATTACAAAAATCGGAGGAAAAAAAAATCCAGTCATATTACATACAAATTATTCATAACAATGGATAGGGGGAAGACAAGACTAAGACTAGGCAGCATGTTTGACCTTCAGAACTCTTAACTCTGAAGGCTAATTAAGGAAGAGCTTTAAGCAGATCCCAACACGTAGAGTTCAAAATGACACAAAAGAGACTCCAAATATGAAGCCAGTTTAGAAGATTTTTTAGCAACTCTATTACTGACCAATACATCCTGAGAGAGGGACAACAGGGAGGGTGGCAGGCAGGCATTGGTATCCCTAAACACAGCATACAGCACATAAATAACCCAATACAATTAGAATGAATGAGTTTGCTAGTTAAGTTTAATAACTTCTTCACTTACCTGTTTCTATGGCAGCTATGCTTTCTGAATACTGCTGGATCAAAACAGTGTAACTGATAACCAAGTATAACAAAGAAAATCCTTAGACCATAGCAATTAAAAGGAATTCAAAACCCAAAGAGAACACAGATTTAAGAAAACAAATTTCTGAAAACTGCCTTTGCCTCACTACCATCCAAGAAGAAATTGCAGGTTTTATAATAAAAATTATTTCTCTACCTGTTCTATAGTAATCAATCCATCTGAAGGTTCAGATGTAGTCTGTGAAGGCAAAAGTTTACACAGTGTCCCTAAGAGCAGAGATACTTCCTTCATACTTCTCCAGCAACATACAAGAACCATTTGAGCTGTGACATCACACGCTTGCCTGTCTTTGCCTTAAAAACAAAAAAACAACAAATGCAATAGTGTAACTCAAGGTTCTCAGATGCAGGCATGTAATTTAAACTTCACTTAGCCTGTCTTACAAAACACAGTTATCTATGAAAAAACTTCTAAACTTGCTTGCCCAAAAGATAATTCAATCTTGTTGACCCTAATTGCTTTCCCTACTCAACACTTGCTTTAATTTCTTGCACTTGGAAAGGGCAGTAGCATAAATATTTTACCAGGGAAGTGCTGTTTTAAAGATTAAATGTCTTTCGGTCACAATTACTATTTACTTGCACACCGAGCTACAGAAACAGGTACAACTTCGAGGCAGGCATTTCTCCATCCATCGCTCCTTGTGCGTTCTCCAGGCGCGTCCCAGAGGGAAGAAACGTTTGTGACGCACAGCCGCCACCTGGTGGCCACTGCGGCACTTGCACGTGCTTACCCCTTGTGGAAGAAAACATCCGTCCTCACCAAACCATTTCAAACATAGGCAAAAACAGTTGGAGAAAGAAGTTCAAAAGCTTGCATAAACTATTAAATTTTTTAATGCACGTATATTCTATAAATTTATTCTGGCCTACACTAAAGTTGTCAAAGTTTACAATTTCTTCATTGTTGTAAGGTTCAGTTTCATAGCTGCTATCCATTATAAGAGACAAATACTACCTAACATTTTAACACTGGAATCTTTCAAAAAAAAGCTGCTGCTTATGTAATTTCATGCAACAAGCTGTATTGCATGAACATAGTCTCCACTAGCCTCGTCTACATCAGAGAGGAAAATCACAGTAGCACTTCTCAACAAGAAATAAATTAGAAGCATTAGACAGAAAAGGTGTTCAAGATTATCTGGCCAGCGCAGTGAAGGCAACAGAGTCTAGGCCAATATCAAAATAACTGATTTTCACTTGTGTATTAAGAGAGATTAACCACCATCTTCCAGAAGAACAATAAATTAATCTTTAAAACAATGTCTATGGATAACTAGCTTCTGACAGGTAAGAAATGAAACATTACACAAACAAGTAATTGCCAACTAATCATCCACATAAAATGCCTCCTCTGTAAAAAACACCTTGATTTAATTACTAATATAGCCTTGGATTTACCTCTCATTTCCATGGAAATATTTTTCACTGACCTCTGGTCAGCCAGATTTTCAGATTCTTCACTGCAGCATTCTTTCAGAATTTTTGCTTGCATAAAATAATCATTTGTGTCCTGTGGTTGTATCTCATGCAGGATCATCTGCAGGCGACCTGCACTTTCTGCACATTAAACAAGAGAGATATTTAAGATAGTTTCGTTTTCTAGTTCCAGTTCTTTATACTGATGTAATTCATTTTAGGTGTATAAGTACATAAAGGACTATTAGCATTGAAAAAAAAAAACCAAAAAAATTTCTATGGTGATTACAACAACCCAGGAAGAAAAACTAAATTTACAGTCTGCAGTTTTGAAAGAGATGCAACAACACAGTCTGCAAATGTACGTGGGTTTTTAGTGAAGAAGTCAAGAAAACTTTATCAGAAATTACATAAGTGATCTAAAATTATGACATTAAATGAGAAGCTTGGTCCAGTTCTGAATGACTGCAAGACAAACAGACCTTCAGGAGCATCAGGTTTGAAAAGAATTCTCTTGGGATTCTGTTTCACTCTTTACCTGAATCACTGTCCATTGGAATAAGACCCTCTGGTGATGAGCTTTGTACTACTGGTGATACTACAGCAGAGAGGCTGTACGACATCAGAATGAGCCTGCTCACCATTTCCTTCCATTCAGACACCAGTGTCAAGTTACTTAAGGAAAAAAAAAATCAAAACTAGAATCACAACAAAAACACATCACAACATGGATTAAAATAGTATTATATTCAAAAGAATCAAATTACAAACACTTGTGCAACAATATTTATGAAAACTATAAATAGGGTACAGACTAAAAAGTCTTAAGGCTGAGTTTTACACATTAGAAAGGAAGAATCAACTCTGCAGCAGAGTTTGAAAAGCCACAGGTATTGGATTTCCCTATAAATAACACTGCATGATTTTCTGCTCTCCTTAACAGCCCTTCCACTGCACTTAAACATGGAGATACAACTTCCCATTTAGCATGCTTTACTTAAAATATGGAGTTACAACTTATTTAGTGTATTTTACTTACTTGAAGGGTAATTGCTGCAAAGCTCCAGTTATACAGTGCACTCTCCCATACATGGGGAACAATGCTGCTGCTTGAAGCAGAGACTTCTTGGCTTGGAGTATTTCTTCTTCAACACTTGCCAACAAAATCTTGATAACTAAAATATTTTAAAGCACAGATTTGCACTGAACATTGATATAATGTATTTTCTAAGAAACAGATCTGCTTTAAGAAACAGGAATAAAACGTGTACGCAACAATTCAAGGGAATATGCACAGCAAATTCCTTTATTATACTTTTCCCTCTTTTGTCACTGAAATATATGTTATCATTGATTTTCAGTTACCTAAACTCCAGCAATATTTGTTATAGTCAATTTAATCTGTCTCTCTGAACCAAATGGCAGCTGTGAAAAGCACAATCCACATCCTATGTTCACGGACAATCCCACAGCTCATGATGAAGTCATAAGGAGTTACCTACCCCACACTGCAAGTCAGACTTCACCCTTAAAGCCACATTAACACAATGGTGAGTACAGCAGAATATTAAAGATATGAAGTACACGATTATACATTTGAACCTTTTGTTTCCCACTAAACAACCTTACCAATTTTCAAGGATACATGTGCCTATTTTAATTCTATTTATAGCCTATGATACCTCAGTGCCAGAATCAGAAAAAATTACAGATCACAACAACGAAGCATGGCTCACCACCGGCAGCAGATACCCCAGAGCAATGAGACATGAGGTCACCCACACATTTCCTTCACTTATGGCAACCACAACCATTGCTATTTCACTGCATATGAATAAAGTATTAATAGGCATCTGTAGAGAAGCTAATAATGGCACAAAAAATAACAGAATTGTGAATTTACTGCAAATTATATAAAATGTTTTATTACAAATAATGAGCTTAAGTATTTCAGTTTCACTGAAGATTATTTAAGGTAGAGGAAGCTTGATTAACAAATCTGCCAAATCTGCCAGATCTAGAGCCCTGCCATCAGGGCATTAAACCAAACAAAAATATTCCGTATGCGAACAAAGCCTCATTAATGCGGATGTGCATTCACAGGACTGCAAATCACACAGCAAAATGGGTCCAAGTGAACAGAGCTCCAAGGGGAAGCATTGCAAACATCGAGTATTGAAACAAACACAGACCAACTACAGCTGCCTTCCCTCTGGGTAAGTGAGCTCTCAGGGGAAATAGAAGGTCTTTGCCTGCACTTTATGCACTCAGCCTCACCAGGCTCACTGCTTGGGCCTACAAAACACTTTCAAATGTCACTGGTCAAAATAAAAACAAAAGCCATCTTACAGAATATTCAACAGCCACAACACAAACTGGACTAGATTAAGATCTAACTGAAGAATCTGGCTTCTTAACAGCAAAACATAATATACTTAAAGCCCTGTTAAAAACAAGCATCTCTTACTCACTGAGCCTCCTACCAAAAGCCTTATGGAAAACCAGCAAACTTTTGATAAATATAAAAAAAACTTTCCCCCAAAATCTTACCTGCCAAAGTGTTCTTCTCCACTGTACTCACTGATGTGTTTTCATCCAGCTGGGGGTTATACTCCAGCCGTTTTCCTAAACAAATGTGCTGCAGTCCTTTGTGATATACTAAAAAATTCAACAAATATGAAGCAGTGACACAATCATACGGTTTGGTACTTGTGCTAAGATCAACTGCTGCTTGGAATAGAAGATCTAGATGTTCAGAATCCTGGAAAAAAAAAACAAGAACAGTAATAATGCTCATTTAATTTAGCTTCAATTTGATTTAATTATTCTTACCACTTGAATCTGAGAACCTGCTTGTCATGAAGTTTGCTGGTACCTATTTCTTAAACACTTGTTTGGTGCACTGATCACCTTAAAATATGCATGAGCATGTGTTTAGCAAGGATAACAGACATTGAGGATGGAGACAGCCATTTATAAAGCAGTATTCAACCACACTGCACCTCACAAGAAAATTATTTTTTTAAGTTACTGTGTTTTATCTGCTAGTGGACATTAAAGACATGCATAGTTTACCTGGCAGTAGTATTTGTTCATCTGTATTAATAAACTTAAAAGTAACTTTTCATGAAGTTATTACAGACAAATCAGTATCAATTCAAAGGGCAACATTTCTGAGAAATCAAAAAAAAAACCAATCAGATAATGAAATATGAGATCAATCAGAAAGGAAAAGAAAGAGGGAGTTGAATTTCTTAAAACTACCAGACTAACCAAGTCAAAATACCTCAATCATTTACAGAGGGAAGTCACAGCTAAGCCAAGAGCATGCATTCATTATTTCTCTGATAGTTCACAGTCATACTCAATGAACTTCCCAAACTCCATCATCCATTAATGAAACAAACCTCCTCAGGTAAGGGCAGAAGCCGTATATAAAAATGTACAGAAGGTGTTAGTGATGAACACTACTGCAGGCAACTTGGACCAGCTTCTAAGGTTCAGGATTCCTGCTCTGTACCTAACACAAGCATCTGGTATACTACAGAACATTCACCTTCCACAAAATTACTCCCTCTCAACTCTTCAAGTTCATACCTGTAAATTCAATGCAACATCACGTAGTTTCACCAAAAGTCGAAATGCCAGAATTTTTACTTCCTCAAAAGTACTGGCCAAACACTGGATCAAAGTTTGGACACGAGCAGAATCAATCTCCTGATCCAACTGAAAAACTTGTGCCTGGCCTGTTCAAAGAAATTAATGCCTTAGATAGTTGTGCTGTAACTCCTTCCACCATCTTCATGTACTGCCTTGCTATACTAAAAGAAGCATTAAAATTTTAGCTAAATTATTATTTTAATACTACTTCTCTTAATAGGTCTTAAAATATCATATTTACCATTGTTAGGAATAAGAAAGGTTTACCTTAAAAAAAAAACAAGTCTTAGTAATACAGAAAATAACTTATGGCCAAAAAGAGAATCCCTTTTACTTCCTTTAAATACAGAATTACAAATAGTCTTTATTTAGTTTTGCTTTAAAACCCTTTTCCTGTAAGTGTACAATATTCCTTTCAAAAAAAGAGGTTGAAAGTTTCAGTGTGTTTTGATGCTTGGGTGTTTTGAGTTATTTTGTCAGAGAACAAATCCCTTAAAATGTAAGCCATTACAATTTCTTTTGATTTTAATTTAGATATAAATGAGTTATGAATTCTGGTGACTTGATTTAATGCTGTAAGGAAGGCAGAAATTTTAGGATGTAAACAACTGCACCAGAATACAACACAGAATACAACGGCTGAATCGTCTTTATAGAAGTAACGTCCAATTTATAAAATCCTCAGCTGCTATTATAAACAACTGAGGATAACTTTCTATTATTAAAAAAAGCAGCAAGAATATACTACATATTCATAACAATAACATTAATGTGTTATTTATCAAGGGGTTTTGAGAAATGGTTTTGCAAGATAGCATTTTTTATTCCCAATCTTTTTATGCAAGATAGCATTTTTTATTCCCAATAGCATTTTTTATTCTCAATCTTAACCTTAGACAACTCATTTCTCTAAAGAACAGGGTTACAATTTAGGACTGAAACTTATTTCTATGTTGGCCATATGATCCAGACAAGCTTTAGCAAGAATATCAATACTCCAAGGCTCTAACAAATACTTCTTGAATTAAGGTTGTCATAAAATCATGAAGAAAATTTAAAATAACACCAGCACATCATTAACTGGACAATAAAACTGTTTTTTATTTAGAATAATATCATGAGAATATGCAATATTTTCCAGTCAAGAATTTTTGTGAATTCAGCATTTCAAGCTATCAAGATAAATGTGCAGAAAAAAGGACTGAAGTTATCAAATACATTGAAGCTCATCCAGAAGTTTTCCTCATAATAAAAAAAATAAATCTTCCTTAAAAACCACCTATGCAAGAAAATCCAAATTTACAGAAGATATGCAACAGGCATTAATTAATGGCATTTACTTCAATATTCCTTTTTCCAATAAGACTTACTATCCTTTCCTAAGGTAAAACAAAAGGAAATGCTGTAGAAATTAAGGATTAAGAATAACATTTTCCTTTGACAGACACTGACTAGCTGGCATGAAAGACACTTTTCTTATCCAGAAGTTTTCCTCATAATATATTAATACCTCCCTTTCCTACAGTCTATTAAAGTCTACAAATTAGACTTCTTACCTTTTGGAACAGAAAATATTTCTGCTATTGATTCCAAAATACTTAGTGCAGAAAACCTAGTTGGGTGTGATGAGCCAGGAAACAATACCTCAAAAAGTCTAGCACATACAGATGACATGAAATCCTGGGGGAAAAAAAATGCAGGAAAAAAATTAAGACCATTTACTTGCTGCCCTACAAACAGAAGCCTAAGCAACTGAATTCAAGACATTCTGCTTTACTTCAAAAATAATGACCTTACAAGTTAATTCTGGAAAAACAGGAGGCCAACATTCAAAGTACAGACAGAATTTCTTGTTTCTTAAGAATACAGCAAAGGCTGGACAATCATTTGTGTTTTTAAATGCAACAGTTTCCCTCCCTCCCCACCCCCACAAAAAGACAGCCATTGTATTAAATCTTGAAAATTGGCTGACCAAGAAAAGCAGAAATCAAGGAACAGATTGACACAGTTACTCATGATGTGAGCCTTTAAATAGGATAAAAAGGACAAATACAAAAGAACTCTTCATGCTAAAGCTCTTGTCATTCATTCTCTCACTCGATGACTATTCTGGAGACCTAGGAGAAGACTGAAGAGTTCAACTGATCTCTATTTGAAGTCCAAGTAACACATATCATTTAAAGCTCACTACTAAATGGCCAATACATGACAGGACATTTACCTGATTTTTTTTTTTTTTAAATTGAGGGTACCTCTCCAGTCTCTCACTTACTGCTGTTTCAATGCACATCACAGAGCAACGGCTCATAAAATAATGCTTATTGGTTTCGAACAAAATTTACCTTAAAGACACCCTCCAAATACCAGTGGGCATTCAGTTCATCAGCAAAAGTGTATTTAGTCAAAATAAACTTGCACAAGCACATCACAGTGGACAAGCTCCTCAGCACTGTTTGCCTTTACATGCTTTTTCCTTCTGCACTGCACTATTGCAGCATTAGTTAACATCTATGTTAGTTAGTTAACATCTATGTTAACACACACAGAGCCTAACTTACCCAATGGTGTTCAGGAACAACCTCAGAAATGCTAACCTACCTCTATTACCTGCTATATCTCTAGCAGTCTACTTACTTTGTATTGCTGCAAAATCCTCAAAGGAGGCATTTTAGTTGAGTTCTCAACTACCTCTTGCTTGGTTTTATTTTGCTCCAATTTATAAAGCACTTGAGAACTTTCTTGTACCCTGCAAAATAACTTTTAAAACAGAAACATAGGTGAGACAAGAATCATTGACAGTGAAATACGGGAAAGGCAGATTTTCAGCTTCTTTTCCAAATCATACTGCTTGTAATTTGTAGGAAGTTTGCAGAAGCGTAACACAGATCGTTCCGCTCCACTTCAAACCCAAGATTTTGCTTCCCATCTCTCTTGTGATCAATTTTTTTCTCTCCTCCCTCTACACCTCCAACACCTTCTTCCATCGTCCTCCTTAAATTCATGTCACGTCTTCTCCTCCTACCTCATTTTCTGTGGAACTGTGTTCATCCATAAAACAACTCTATGCAGATAATTTCTATAGCCTCAGTGTCTCTTAGAGTTTGACTCACTTCAAAAGCGCTTCCTCAACCTCTTTTACTACTCATAATATTTCCTTTCTTACCACCCTCCCATCTAGCACAGCCTTTCCATCTCATGTCCCACAATCTGCACCAGGTATGAAAGAGATGGAATTTCACTTTTGTTTTTGCCAAATTAACTCCCTCATTTTTCCCCCTTCTCAAATTATTTTCTCCTTCCACACTGCCTTCTTTTGCCATAAACATCTTCCAAGATGTTCTTTATACATACATGGCTCTTCATTTAATCCACATCCTTCCACCATGAGCTACATGTGACCTGGGTAACAACCCCCAGATGGAAAGACTCATTCACCACCACATCATGCTGATTATTCCTCTACTTTCTTACTAGGTCAGGTTTCTGAGGGTGATAAAGTGCTTGAATTTGCTCGAGGTGTGGTAAGTCCATATAAGCACAACCTTGGGCCCCAGCAAAGGCAACACAAGGTTCACTGCTGACTCCAGGGTACATTGCTTTGCCATTAGCAAAGTGTGCAGGTTCTGGTAGGTCAAGCAACACCCAGCACCATCCATGAAGTTACCGTGGCTCTGTCACTTGATAGTTTGTTTAAGCCATCCTTGCCTGTGATGACTTAACACCATTCAGTTGGTTAATACATAAAGCACAGTCCTGGTCTCACAGCTTCTACTCTTTCCAGGGAGCAACTTCGTAACATACTCATTATTTCTTTTTACACAGTGTTGTAACTAACCTAAGAGGCACATTAGACATTGATCATAGTTTGAAATTACCTTTCTCAGCAGAGAAACTATCTGTTGCCTTATGGAAGGAGATTGGTTGTTCAAGTTGTACATCATAAAAAACTGAATTAGTTTCATTTCTTCCAGAGTCACAATTTCTGTAGTACGATGGGTTTCACAGAGTAAACCTAAAGCATCAATGCAAACCTGAAAGATATTTAAAAGCTCAGCACAAGACTTACTGACATCTATGACACCTTTGTTTTAATGCAACACTAACAGAGTAATCAGGATCACAGCAATTATTCTAATTTAAAGGATATATAAACAGTTGTCCCTTTACCTGGCTGTGCTGATGAACTAGACCCTGTTTTATACACTCAGTGGATACAAGACCATTGCTCATGATATTTGAAAGTTCTAGGTGTCCATGAGCCCTGGCTGTTCTCAAGCATGCCATTAATGCTCCAAGAGCTCCTCTAGTACTGCGAGAGCCTAAAGAAAACAAAAACCAGTCATAATTACTGTTTGATTAACACAAGCAATGTACTATTTGCAGTGCTTGTCAGAAACTTTCAATATTTTCAACACATGACCCACACCCTTTGAATTCTATTCCATAAATCCCAAAAGACAGTGCTGCTATAGATTAAACTATAAAAAATCTTCCCAAAAATCTTCATCTCAAATATGTCATATTGAAAAAAGACCTCGTGAGGTCTCATAAGCCATTATTTTAGAGTCACACTAAATTACTTCAAAACAAGAGATTCATAAATCTTGTATCCACATATTTACAAGAAAAAACAACCTGTTACTGGACACATCTGTGTAAGAAATAAATTAAAACTAGCAGTAGAAAATACAGAAATTTAACAAACCCTGGTAAAGAGGATCAAAAGGCACCCAAAGAAGGATTTTGCTCATGGTATGGAGATACACTTATGATTATTATGACTTTCACCTCAAAACACTAACAGCAATAATAACCATCTGGAATTTTTCTCCCAAATTAATTCTAACAATAATGATTAGAAATCACACAGCTAAGATTTTTTTTTTAAATCCAGTCACAATTACAAATACAAAGTTCATTTTCTTACCCAGATTAGCATCTGCAGAGGCCTGAAGAATTCTTATCATGTAGCTCAGACTGTCAGGGTTACATTTGAGCAGTTTTGGTAAATAGTAATCTATTATATAAGTAGTTTGGTCATGGTTCCCTTCACACAGTATTACCAGAAGAGGAGAAACCCAGATGTTATGCCACTGGTCAATCCAGGTGCCTTCCTGAAAACTCAAAGTAAAATGGGCCTTGTGATTTGTAAACATCGTCTCTAGAAGATCACTAGCATAAGGTGCAAGAGACTGATCACTCATTATATCTAGGATTTGTACTGGAATTGATCTGTCCAACTGCAGTATATTTTCAGCGCCCACACACTCCACCAGACAGCCAAGAGAAGCATATTTCCCTTTTACATGCCAGTCCAAGCTCAGTAAATGCTTTATCAGCCTTGCAAAGAATGGGTCTGGTTTTCCATTGGATTCAGCAATGGTGGTTTGGTGTATCTGAAGAAGATTCTTGAAAATCAATTTGGATTGGTGTCTGATGGCATCCAGAGGGTGGTCCCAGTGTGTATAAATGTATTCCAGCAGCTTTCCAATCATATCAGAGCTCCCATTAAGTTTGATTTTTAGATCTGGAGAGCCTGAAACAAGGGCAGCCAGTGCTGAATTGGTCCAAATAGCAAGGATTCTAGACAAAGATGTTGCCACACTGGATTCTTTTAACCTTTAAAAAAAAAAAAAAACACACAAAAGAAGTTCACCATCTTCATTTATCAGCATTTTTAAAAATAAATTTTATATTTCAGAATAATTATTCACCGCATTCATTTACCTTACATGAAAACAGGTTAGGAGACACAAGCCATTCATGGAGGAAAATGAATGAACAAGAAGTGATCCACTGGATGCTGCCAAGTACATGCTTAGTTACCTGATGTGCTATTAAGTGGTTGCAGCTAAACCTCCTAACAATAGGGAAAAGAAACCATACAAGCCCCACAACAATAAAACAAAAAAATGAAAACTACTATGAACCTGTACTGCTAACATTTGAGCAGCATTATGTTGTTGCATGCTTCTTGAAAATCTAAAGAAAACTTTTCACTGCCATGTAAAATCGTCAAAACTGAGTATCCTATGTGCAATAACAAAATCACAAAACTGATCTCTCCAAGGTACAATCAAAGGCTGAAATGAATACACATTTTGTTTCTCCAATCCAATAGTGGTGGTGGGCCCTTAAATGCAAGCAGCCAGAAAAAAGCCAATTAAAATCTTACTTCAAGTATTCCAGTCACTGGCACACTTTGCTCTCCTCTGAACTTTCAGGACAGGACGTGATGTCCTGAAATTGAGGGTTATCTATTTTCATAAGAACTGATACTGACACACCTTACCTTAAAGGAATTGATAAATTTATCCCATTCATGATAGAAAACAAAATTTAAGTATGCAAGAAAAAAACCTGAAACTTAGAACTACATATGCAACATCATTATATTTTTCAAATGTTCAGAGTTTTTATGAATATATTAAAAAGATTGCATGATCTGCAGCAAAATCTAGTATCACTACACTGAAAACATCAGAGACATTCCACCAGGACCACAGGAGTCATGTAAAAATAGAATTAAAGAGATAAACCTCTCCTCCCAAACATGAAACAATACAGATTAAAACACAAACTTACTCTGAACTCAAAGACAACAAGATTGATGCAATATCTAATAGCAGTTTCTCTCCATTTTCACCCATGCTGCCATTTTTCCAATCCAACATAGCCAGTGCTCCATGGCAAAGGAAGAGCAAGACAGAGTCTGGGAGTTCTGCTGTGCACAGAACCCCACAGTTCCTCACAAACCACGCTGGCACACCTGAGTGTTTCACCGTCCCAAGGAGCAAGTCACTGATCTGGAACACCAAAAGCACACCTATTATAGCATTTCACCACAGCAGAAAACCTGTTTTGTGCATAGCTTGAAAATCTGAAGAGATTTCTTGTAGTGTTTGTCAAAACCCAAGTCTTATTACTCCATATAGCACAGAGAGAAGGATTATACCCCAGCTAAGGACTGATAGAGAGGTTAGCAAGCCCTGGTATCTGCATCAGCAAAGCCGCCAGACAGCACCAATAACACAGGGTAACAACACCATGATACAGCAACAGTCTTCACCCTAGAAATGCACTTACCAATGAAGGTAATTTCTCTACTGGTTCATACATAGCTCTGGTAAAGAGTATAACAGCCAGTCCTGAGGTAGTCTGAACAGTCTGCAGGAGCGTTGCTACACAGGAGAGATTTTACATTAGAATGCAGCAAATACTGTGTGCTAGAATTATGTAGCAAAATTATAAAAGGTGGTATTGAATTCTTCTAGACTACCTGTTGTATCTTCACAAATTTTTAGTGTCCCCCTGGACAGCAATTATTAATAACTTTATCCACCAAGGTAATAAGAAACTGCTAAAATCTTTGTCAGAAGAAAACACAGGACTGCCCACTAAGGCAGGGAGGGCTGTGGCAGAGACTACTGACACGTGTTAAATTCTACTATATAAAAACATCTGTATGAGAAGAAAACATTACTTATGGTGTGCCCATACATAGTTCTGACAGCATATTTCAGAGAGGTGTAGATATTTCTGGTAGGCACAGACATTTGGAGACTCCCAGAAACATTTCTTTGTTTGTTTGTTCATTTGTTAGTTTTTTAATTATTTTGTAGTGGGTCAAGTTAAACTGTACAATTGCAATCTACAAATCATAGCTCACCAAAAAACCAACTACTGCTCCCACTCCCATTAATCTCAGTAGTTCAATTTCCATAAAGTTTTTATACCAACAGGTTGTTTACTACAAAGACAATTTAATAAAAATATTAGGGTTTGAATGTTACTAAACTTACCATCCATTAGGAAGCTTGTGGAACTTTTCAGTAAACTACACATACTTTGCCAAACCAAAGATCCATTGTGTTTCCAAAGACTTCCCTGGATATTTTCTTGAAATTTCTGTATAAGCATCATTGAAACTTTAATGGCTATCAGTAAATCATGCATCAGCTGAGTCTGAACAATCCGATTCCCATTATTCTTTCTGTGGAAAAAAAAAAAGAGACAAGCAAGCACAGAAAAAGCAAATTAAAATCATTCTTTACCATCCCCAGAATACTATATCCTGCCCACTTTAGACAGAATTACTGGTAAAAACTAATTTATTGCTTGAGTTGATCAGATATGTAACCACAGGAAAACAAGGAGCAGACAAAAGGGTAGTTTGTTAAAATGAAGTTAACAAAAATGACAAATTCTGCTACATTTTCTGCAGCTTCCTGTGATAAACTTTCATTCATGAGTCTGCCTGAGCAGAGCTGAATTTTTCCAGAAATTTTCCAAAAATGCCAACAGAATGCAGTACTGCTCTTTTCTAATTTTTCAAGGAGTTCCTCCATGTACAAAGGATATTTCAATGATTTGACTTTCTTCTAATCTGAAGACAGAAAATACCTAAACTTTCAATGCACAAAACACATCATTAAGTACCCTTCTTCTCTCAGTGCAGACTGTCTTCACCACAGTGAAGAAGCCTCACTATGAAATGCAGGAGAATGTCAAGTGTATCAACACTGAATTAAATACTCATGGAACATGAGTTTTACTCTACCTGAATTTTACATCTATTAATTGCACTATTTAGTCACAATTCAGATAGCAAAACCTCAACTCAAAGGCCTCCCTTAGTAGTAATTCTAACAGTATTAGTGCCTTACCTTTCTTATATTGCCACAAAAGAAAAGTAACTAATCAGTTTTTATTTAAAATCTGCATCACTGTAAAATAATATTCCCATCTTTCATCAATGTACGGCTACCAAAGTGATATTTCAAACCAAACCAAATTATCTTGCAAGAGTGAAACAAAACCAGATAAAACAGAGTTTCTATTGAATTCACTTGCCTGTTTTCTTCCTGTATATCAAGCAGCAACTTCTGCAGAAACTGAAGAACTAGTGAAAATAATTATGGTATAAATTTACTTACAAGAGAAATAGAAAATTTCCAGCAAAGTAATCACACATACATCTTAATACTCCACACAAATCCAGCTACAATGAATAGCTACCCATACAGTGGTGATGCTTCAATTCTACCAACAAATTGAACTGATATTTCAGTATAGACAAACACAAGCAACACTAAAGCAAAATCTCAAACTGTTTTTTACCAACCTGATACAAAACAAGTTTCCTACACACTTGGCCCAATCCTGTGAGATACTGATTCTCTCCCTACCATAATTTCTCATTGGTACTCAGATTTTTATCAGGGTTTCCAGTAAAGCAAAATTGACCCAAGGAAATTAAAGGTGTAATTCTAAGTCTTGTCTTTCACAGAAAAGGATCACATACTAGTTTATTGAAAATTAACGAGGAAGAAATCAGACACACTAGATCTTCATGCCTACTTCATGTCACTTCACACACATCCCTCCCCTTCATCTGCAGTGAAGCATATTTTACCACAAATGTGACTTTACCTTCTTCAAACAGGTTCTTAATACAGGCTCTACCTAGGGGAAAGAAAATACTTTTAAGTATTGAGCCAGCAGTATCTATTTTACATAACTGCAAACATGACTATCAGCTGTGCCACCAGCTGAGCAAGTTTAACCAGATGTTCAATGTCTCTGTACCTAAGCTGACATCCTCCATACAGGAAGCAAGGTTGTCCAGTACTTTTCTGTACAAATACACATCTGTGGTTTTCAGTTCTTCCCGAAGGCAGCGCACAAAGCATTGCTCAGCTGACATCATCAAATGTCCAGGAAGACCATTCAGTGAACTGCAACATCAAGAAGCAGCACATTTAGTTCAGTTTTTCTGAAGTGTTGTAACATCCACTGCAGCAAAATCCATGTCAGCTAAAACTCCAATACACAGACATGTTTCTTCCTGCATGAAAACATCATCTGTTTTAAAATTACCATGCACATTCTCAGTTTGCACCTAGAAAACTCGTCACAGGGGTGCACAGCTTTGGGGTGGCAGATGGCAACCAAATCCAGCACAGAAGCCCTGCATCTCAGTGGGACAGTGAATGTTTTCAGACACAAAAAGAAGGCAGCTCCGTACCAGATCTTAAAACATGCTAAGGCTATAGTATATTCACTAAAGAAATACAGCAATAATTGTGCAATAAAAAAATTGTGATAAAAATAGGCACAAGAAACCACAATTTAGTTAGGATTCCTCTGAACCATCTTCGGTTGACAAAGCTGAGATTTTGTGCTTTAAACTTCTATTTTAACACTGGATTTTAAAGTTCAAACTGCTAATTACACACTATGTTGTCTTTCCAATAATGAAATAGGCCAAAACAATGCTTCACTTCAAAGTTATTTATCCAATGATATGTTATTTATAAATAAGATTTTTAACTTAGAAAGAAAAACAGTACACATGCACATATTAAGTACTGCAAATTTTCAGTAATTAACATCAATTTATAGTGAATGACAAATTACTGACTTATGATATGGAAAGCCCTTAAAAAAAAATAAAGACTAACTACTCAATCTCTTACCTTGCTAATACTTTTTTCAAAGGATTCTTCGCACCCAGTGAAAAAAAAGTCTCCCCCAAAACATCCAAACAAGCTTTAACCATGGGATCACACACAGAGTTCTGATCCATCTGCTTCACCAATGGCATAATCTATAATCAAAAGAACACATAATGAACAAAAAACTCTGGATATATCATTTTTAATAGTGGCCGATTTCCCTCTCATCCAAGCATATGGTGCAAAACTGTCCCTTCTTTACCATTTCCCCTTGAGTTTCAAGTTCAAATAATGTTCCAAGAACACCTCTAAAAACAAAAAATAAAAAATCCATACAAAACAGGAAACTTGGTGTCACTTGCCTTTCACCATTTTCAGTAACTGTGGCCCTTGCTAATTAAGTACCAGAATTACATTCCTACCTGATGATGCTTTTTCTGTGTTTCCAGGAACGTACAAAACATTACAAGTTTCTTTTAGAGCTGTATTTGCCATGAACAGTGCACAGGACGCACTCTCAGTTACCAAAGGCCACACCAACAACAGTGAAACCATACCTGTTTAATACACTGGATCTGCTGGATGCCATTTCTCAGCTGAGCACAGTGCAGAAGCAGAGATGCCAGATTTTGCTCTTCAGCCTTTGAAAATCCTTCATTTGGAAGAAGAGAATATTTTTATAAATTACAATTAGCAGTATAAATAACACATAATTTATAAGAAGAAATTACTGCTTGATTCTTAGGGTTTTTTCCAGTTCCAATAAACACATTGGTTCCACATACCCATAAGTTACCTAACAACACTGTAACACATTATTTTTTTTTCTTAACAAATGCAAAAAAGTAAGTTTCACTGGAACACAATAATAAGGGATCTCTGGGGGTCATCTGGTCCAACACTGTTCAAACAGGGTCACAAGGAGCTACACCATGGCCAGGTGGCTTCAGAATACTACCCCCAAGGCTGGAGACACCCCCACTGCCCTACTGAAGCTGTGCCAGTCCTCAGTCATCCTCACAGTAAAAAAGTGTTTCCCCTCACTTTAAAAAAGATGTTTAGAGGAAAACTTTAGTGTTTCAAATTGTGCCCATGCCTTCCTATCCTATCACTATTCAGCATGGAAAAAATACTGGCTCTGCCTCCCTTATGTCCTCCCTTCAGGTTTTTTTCACACATTTCTAAGATCCCCCTGAGCCTTCTCTTCACCAGGCCAAAGAGCCCCAGCTCTCAGCCTTTCCTCACAGGATAGATGCTCCAGGCCCCTCATAATCTTAGCCCTTAGCTGGAGTCTCTCCAACATGCCCATATTACTCTCATACTGGGGAGCCAAGAACTGCATGCAGCAATCCAGGTGGGACCTCACCAGCGCTCCCTCATAGTAACTTTAGTGTACAAATCTTGTATTATTTTGGTTTAGGTTTTTTTACAGTAAATATCACTAGAAGTTTCCCTGATCAAACAAACAAAAAAATCCCCACAGAAGAAAACACCATTTGAACAGTAGCTTTAAAACAAACTAACTACAGGAAACAAACACAAAGACTGGGAAAATGACCTCTAGAAAGCCCTTCCAAACTCAATCATTCTGTGACTCCAGCAAATTCAGTGTTACTCCACATATTAAGGCTAACACATTAGATATCACTGAATTACAGGCCTGCAAGTAGGATTACAAGTAGGACCTTCTACTACCTTCACACCACAGATAAAACAAAGTAAAGAGTTTTTAAATCAAAGTCACAATACTCTAAAGGATTTTTTTGACTGCACTGAGGTAAGAAGTCATTGTCATTACAAAACAAAAACAAACCATAGCAGCAGGAACACACCTAAAACTCGCAAAGCAAAACCACTAGGAATAAAACATAACAAGCAAAAAAACAGATCAATTTCAGTAACTATTCAAAGGCAAGAGAAATCACACCTTTGTTCAGAAACCGTACTTACTCTGAAGTTTTTCAAGCTGACGATTATCAAGAATGAATGCATCCACCTGAATTTCCTTCTTCCTCTTCTTTAAAACCATTTTAGCTGATTACAAAATGCCTGCTTAAAAAAAAAAGAAACAACAAATCAAAACAGGTCACATGGTTTTAATGTTTTTAATTATTTTAATTAATTTTAATGTTTGTAATTATGTTTTAATTAGAAACATTCCTACAATAATGGTCTTTTCACTGTCTTGAAATACTGTTTGCTGCATTATCTGAGTAATTTTTCTCAAGGAAATAGCTCTTTGATTTTACAAACTTCAACACTTTCAAGAATTTCGTTCAAAATTCACCCCAACCTCACGATGCAGAATGGAAGTAATAGAAAAGGGGAACTGCAGTATGCATGACACACTGTCTCACCGGAGTTTTCACTGCACTTGTTACACAGTCTGTCACATGACCCTGGATCACCGTTTGGAAACATCATAAAGAAGCAAGGAATTAATGGCACAAAACTTCCTTTGCTCAGTTTTACTGTTCAAAACTCATTCAACTTTTATTAGTCAAGTAAGAAGGGTGCAGCAAACCAAACAGCTCTGTTATTATGGATGTTACAAATAGTAAGTACTTTTTCAAATAGCAATGCTGACTTAACATGGACTTTAGTTTCACTGACTTGAAAGGAACAGCTGAGGTCGGAAGGGGCCTTTGGAGCTCATTTGGACTAACCTCCTGATAAAGCTGGGCCACCTGAAGCCAGCTACCCAGGCCCATGTCCAGATATCCTTTGAATGTTTCCAAGTATGGGGACTCCGCAGCCTCTCTGGACCACCTGTGCCAGCGCTCGGCCACCTTCACACCTAGTGCTTCTGGTGGTCGCAGAGAGCCTCCGTATTCCAGTCTGTACCCATGGGCCCCCGTTCTGCCACTGGGCACCACGGAATAGAGACTGGCCACATCTGTCTGCGCCTGCTCTCCACATACTCACAAACTGTGGTAAGCTCTCCGGATCCCTTATCCCGCCCCGGCTGTGGCACACGAGGCGGCCGCCGCCAGCCCCTCCGGGCGGTCATGAGCAGACCAGAGCCGGCCCGCCCGGCCTCAGAGGCGGCCGCCGCCGGGCCCCGCTGTCCCCGAGTGCACCGCGCCCTCCCTGTCCGAACAACCCCGCGTCCACGGCGGCATCAAGCGCCCAGATGGACCGCGGGCCGGGCCAGGCCAGGCCAGGCCATGCCGCCTCCGTCTCAGGCACCGGCCCGGGGCCTCCCTCGCCCCGGTGGCAGCGCGGGCCCGGAGCACTGCGGCGCCTGCCTGGCGTAGCGGCTGCAAACAACGCCACAGGAGCAGGCAAGGGAACCCCGTGCACCCCTTACCCGAACGGACCCTGGCCCGAGGCGCCGCGTCCCTCCCCGGTGCCCGCACCCCGCCCCACCACGT